>CM056059.1:111443176-111520922 GCA_029574335.1 Rana kukunoris | reverse complement strand
TTTTTATTGGAAATTCTACGACCAAAAATGTCTATACAGAAAAAAAACCAATTAAACCAAAACCAAAAACAACCCTCTGCCACACAATACATTTTCTTTACAACTAATATTATCCCACCATGCTATTACATATACCATCTATACATCACTAAGAATTAGCACCAATACCTGCCCAATAACTTGCTTTTTATACTCTTTAATCATTACCACTTCCCAAGTACCAAAGCAACCCTCTACCACTAAACATTTTCTCTACGTACAAACATTACCCCACCGTACTATACATATACCATCTGCACATCACTAAAAATTCACACCAATACCTACCCCAATAACTTGCATTATTATACTCTTTAATCATTTCCACTTCCCAAGTAACCCCAACCCCTAAAACATACATACTTCCATTATGCATAAACAAATATAACAAAATCATAACCCTAACCCTCCCAAAACTTTAAAAATCTACGCAACTACGCAATTGTACATACACATGTTACCACATTACTGCATTTTTTTTTTTAATAAAATTACTCATTTACTACCATCAGCACAATCCCCTGCAACCATACCCCCACCAGAATCCACCACAGGATCCAGGGTGGAAAACCTGTTCTGCAGGGCTATACCAGGGGGAGTCTGGGCACTACTTGTCGCCCCAACTCCACCTTCTGGAGAGGAAACACCCGGACCAGGACCTGAACCAGAACTGGGGATCACCCCAGGACTGCTTTTACACCTCCACTTTCCCACCGCCACCCAAACATTGCCTTTACTCTCCTTACCTGGCTGAGAAGGCAAGTCTACAACTGGCTGGGGATCCCTAGGAACCTTACCCTTCTGCCCTTACGAACAGGTCTCGTACTAGGGTATCAGAATCAGAGAAACGACCCGCCTCTCGATCCCCCCCACCACCAGACACAGGAACAGAGGACCCAGACCAAGTAGGAATGGGCTGCGAATCCCGAGAGAGGGGATGCAAACACCATCCTAGGCATCTTAGCCTTGCCACGAGATACCACAGATTGCGCCAAAGGGGCCTTACCCCTCCCCCCAGATTTTAAAGGGGAAACTCTCGAGCCGCCCGACTTATGACCCAATCTTCCTGACGACGGCCCCGGACTCCCGGAACCCATCACAAAAGACTGGCTCTCAAGAGTCACTGCGCCAGCCAGCTGGAGCGGGGCAGGAGGCCCGGCGACGAAACAACCGGAAGCACAGACTCCCCAGACCCCCCAGGCCCCGCAGGGGGAGACACCCCCCCAACAGGTGCCCGAAAGGCCGAGGGGCACTGGCTAAAAACGTGCCCCATAACACCGCACAGATTGCACTGAAATTTATTGCACCCGCTGGCCAAGTGCCCAGCTTCATTACACTTTGAACAAAGGGTTCCCTACAGTCCCTACTGAAATGCAAAGGACTGTTGCATCTAAAACAGAGCTTAGGTTGCCCCGGATAGAATGCAAGGATCCTATCCCTCCCAATATAACCTGACGCAGGCACATGTGTCACTGATAACCCGATGCGTCTTAGCCTTACTGAGACAGACCAGGCACCAGTCCAGATCCCCTTGGCATCCAAAACTTTCCTGGCGGGGCCATCACCTGGCCGTACCGCCCCAACCATGTTGTGATATCCTCTGCGGGAATAGATTCATTTCTAACCAGGACTGACACCCTTTTTATTTCTTCCTGTCTAGACAGGGGGACTGCTCTAAAGGATTTCCACGAGGATTGATTCTTCACCACCTCCCGTCTGGAGATAAAACTCTCCATTAAGACGGGGGTACCAAAACTTACATCATACTCCAGGAAACCCGAGGGGTGGATAACAGCAAAGATGTCTGATGCCTTAAACCCAAGGGCCAACACCATATCCACCACCTCGTCTCTCCCCGGAGGACGACCAAAACTCTTCCAACCAGCGCAGCTGCACAACGTTATGGCGCTTACGCTCCACTCCCCCCACCCTAGTGGCAGCTGGCACTGAGCCCCTAAAAGCCATCGTACCATGGGCACTATAAAAACGCCCAAGCTGTACCCTACCACCAGTGACATCTGCAAAAGACAACCCCACTTTTAGGGCCGACATAACCCCAGCCTCCTGGGACCCACTGATTTGGGGAGGAGGCGGGGGGAGATCAGAAACAACAATATTGCTAGAATCAACATTATCAACAGCTATACTTAAGTCTTTCCCAGGGGCCCCGGGCACAGCAGGTGCACAAGCACCGGAAACACCCCCAGCAGAAATAATTGCCGCCGGAGGGGTCCCCGCACCGCCCAGAAGACCCACTTGGGGCTGACCCGTATGCTCCAAAACCCCAGAGGGTACCCCAATGTCATGAAAATCAGTACTCTGGTCCGCTTTGGTTGGCTCACCCTCCAGCAGCCGTATGTGGTCCATCGCAAGACATGGGCTAGTTATACTACCCTGCTCGCAATCACCCCACTCCATGCGCTGGGGGGGTCATCGCCACGGACACAGAAACTGAAGGGCCGGAGGGGGAAACCACAAGAGGCACCCCACCACCCGGCAGCAAGGTCCACAGAAAAGATGACCCAACAGTCTCCGCAACAGTGGCCACCCCCAAAACCCGGGATGAGACGATGGTAGGTATCTCACCCCTCACAGTGTCCTCAGCAGAAATCCCACGATCCATGGCACTCACACCCGCGGAACCGTCCTTCATTGCTCCATCCTTCATTGCTCCATCCTTCACAGCAACAGCCTCCACAAGTCCCATCTCCTCACCCGCAGCTGTCCCGGGATCCGCTACTTCCGGCTCCACACCTTCAGCGGTAACCCCGCAACCCGCGGTGTTCACTTTCGCGGCAATACCCTCCGGCTCCACACCCGCAGCGGCAGTCCCGCGACGCCGGCATCCACCGCAGCAGTAGCCTCGCGACTCGCGGCACACACATTCGGGCAATACCCGCCGCGACTTCGTCCTGCGTTCCTCCAACCTCCATAACTTCCTCCTCGTCCACAGCAACCCGGGACCCGCCACTTCCGGTCCCGCGGTGATCACGGGGGATCCGACCAGGCCTCCAGGCTGGGCGCCCCCTGGTGGCAAAGGGGAAATTGGCACCTCAGCCTGGGAGCTACGGCGAGCAGCCTGGCTTCCCTTATCGCAAACTTCCATCAGGCGTTCCTCCAACTCATCCATCTCATCAGTGTCCATAGTAGACTGATCCAACAGCCGGTTCCAATAAATGATATACTCACTCAGGGTCGTTTTCAATGTCTGAACACTCAGGCGATAGCCCTTCCGCTCTTTTTGCCCACCCGATCTCTGGCTGTTCTTAAGCGTGCCAGGTCTTCATGCACTAACACCAAAAAGTCCATAAGCCTATCCAAGACTGCATAGACCTCCATCCGACGGCCAGTAGCTTCAAAATCACTTTCACCTGGCTGCTGCTCCTGCCATGCAGAGAGAGCAATCTGGGACTCCAGATACCTGAGATCCTCATCTGATGGTCTCAAACTCTCCACTGTCCTTGAAATGGTATCCGGCCCCTCTACAGGCATAGCTTCCCTCACCGCCCGGGAAATAGAGCCTCCCCTGGGCTGATAGCTTCCATGGCTCTCTGGAAGTCCAGAGAGCCTCACACACACGTCCACAGGACCGAGGAGTGGCGACGCCCCCGTTGTTCTCTGCTTTTTTCTGCCGGCCCCCCCCGGATCTGAAGAGCTTATTTTGGGGTGGGGGGCCTGGCTGGACATGGCCGAGAGCATCGGTGGGTGTCCCCCCGGGCGGAAGGCGGCGGCGAAGACCGGTGCGGGGCTGGAGCCCCCCGGCAGAAACGTCTGGAAGACCGAGGGGCTCCGCCCCCGTTGTTCTCTGCTTTTTTCGGCCGGCCCCCCCCCCCGGATCTGAAAGAGCTTATTTTGGGGTGGGGGCCTGGCTGGACATGGCGGAGAGCATCGGTGGGTGTCCCCCCCCGGCAGAAAACGGCGAAGCCGGGGCCCAATGGGCTGGTGGTGGGGGGTCCCGGCAGAAGACCCCGGAGCTGACTAATAAATTATTTTTTTCGGTGTGATTTTTTTTGTGTTTACACTTTTCCACCCGGTGAATGGGTAGGGGTACGATGTACCCCATACTCATTCACATAGGGTGGGGGGCCAGAATCTGGGGGCCCCCTTAATATAGGGGGCTCTCAGATTCTGATAAGCCTCCCGCCCGCATACCCCGACAACCAACGGCCAGGGTTGTCGGGAAGAGGCTCTTGTCCCTATCGACATGGGGACAAGAGTGCTTTGGGGTGGGGGGGCAGTGCCCCCCTCCCCCACAGCACACACTCCCCCATGTCGAGGGCATGTGGTCTGGTACGGCTCAGGAGGGGGGGGGGCGCTCGCTCGTCCCCACCCCCATTCCTGTCCGGCCAGACTGCGTGCCTGGGAGAAGGGTTTGGTCTGGATCTGAGGGGGAACCCCACGCCGTTTTTGGCGTGGGTTTAACCCCTTATGTTCCAGATCAAATCTAAGAGCCTGTTGTGCACCTGAAGGGGGACCCCCACGCCGTTTTTTTTTATAATTTGGGGTGGAGTTCCCCTTTATCCCGGTCCTGTCAGGGGGGGGGGGAATGCCTGCTCGTCTGTCCCTACAATGTATGAACAGCGATCTGTCATTTCCCCTACACAGTCCCACCCCCTTTACAGTTAGAACACACCCAGGTAACATATTCAACCCCTTCCGCGCCCCTAGTGTTAACCCCTTCCCTGCCAGTGTCATTTTTATAGTAAGCAATGCATTTCTATACCATTGCTCGCTACAAAAATGCCAAATCTCACAAAAATGTGTCCGCCACAATGTCGCAGTAGCCAGAAAAAACAATGATAGCCACCATTACTAGTAAAACAAAAAATTATTCCAAAAAAACCCATAAGACCAACCCCTACTTAGAACTTTTGCCCAAACCAATCAAACGCTTATTGTGATTTTTTGCAAACAAAAATATGTCGAAGAATACTTATCGGCCTAAACTGAGGGCAAACATTTTTTGAATATATTTTGGGGGAGATTTATTATAGCAAACAGTAAAAAAGATGTTTTTTTATTTACCAAATTGTCGCTATATTTTTGGGTCAAGCAAAAATAAGAAAAAAATGCAAGAGGTGATCAAATACCACCAAAAAAAAAAAAAAAAACATTTTTTTTTGGGGGGGGGGGGGGGGGAATGAGGACGCCAAATTTGTTTGGGGGCCACGTCGCACAACCACGCAATTGTCAGTCAAAATGACGCAGTGTTGAAATGCAAAAACTGGCCCCGTCAGTGACCAGTAATATGCTCTGGGGCTCAAGTGGTTACAAATTAAGAATACACTAAAGTTAGCCCAATTTATGGCCATAATGTGAAAGATGATGTTACACCGAGTAAATAGATACCCAACATGTTACACTTTAATATTGCACACACTCATGGAATGGCGCCAAACTTCAGTACTTGAAAATACCCATAGGCAACCACTTTTTTATGTGTTTCAGGTTACCAGTTTAGATTTACAGAGGAGGTCTAGTGCTAAAAGTATTGCTCTCGCTCTAACGTACGCTATGATACCTCACATGTGGGGTTTGAACGGGGGTTCAATATGTGGGCGGGGCTTACACATTTAAGGCCCGCCCACATATGGAAACATTCTTTAAACCACACATGTGAGGTATCATAGCGTGCGTAACAGCAAGAGGAATATTTTTAGCACTAGACCTCATCTGTAAATCTAAACTGGTAACCGGAAACAATAAAAATGCTGCTTGTTCGCTTCTGACTGCGAGCTACTAGGGACAGGGGCGTTTAAATTATTATTATTTAGGTTTGTTACGTAAAAATTCTATAAGACCTCCCGTTCAGCTTGTAAAGCATCACTTCAGGGGGACCAAAAAATAATTCAACACCTCTAATGCTTTCATCCGCCATTGCAGATTTGATTCTGGTACTGCATTTCGAGTGAACTGGGCATGCTCGAACACTTAGAAAAAGAAGCTGGAAGTTTCAGCCTGAAAATGACATGCATCTTTCTGAGCATGCTCAGAAAGCTGTTTTTTTGGCTTAGTAATTTAAGGACATCCTTAACAGGGTGTAAGCAGTTACAAGTGCACACAAACTAGAGGCTGACATTTCTTCATGTGTTTCCAATTGGTTCATTAGCACACATGTTATAAAAAGCGTGGATAGTGCACGTGTCAGCTGCCCTCAGAGGGGGCAGATTTGCTGGCTGGAAGTAATGGCGGAGTGAAACAGAGATGTTTTGGAGCAAGTTTTGTATTTTTTGATGTTTTCTCTGCTACATAATTTTGCTAAATGTTTCTCAAGATGTTAATGACTAATGTTTTAATCCTGTGGGTCTATCCTGTTATTTCAAAAGCATGATTTATTTTCCAATGACTGTGAAATAAACGTTGGTCTTTTTGTTTTTAGGTGTTTTTATATATTTTTGGTGTGTTTATTTGTAATTTTTTGTTTTGCTTTCCTTGTTTTGTGGACCAATAAAATTACTTTCAAATTTTGAAGTTTGTTTTGTGATATTTTTTTCATGCTATGGATTTCAACCGCTGCAGCTGAACTAGTTTGGGCCTAAACCATCAAGTGTGATTTGTCTCTAAGCTCTTTCCTGGTGTGTATGCATGAAATGTTTAGTCACCAGAAAAGGAAGGACAAAGCGGTAAGTAATGTTTCCTAGAACTGATGTCCAGACTGACTTTTTAAAGCACATGTGCAAGATGTAGGAAAAGCTGCAAACATGGCCTGTTGGAGGGGGGGGGGGGTGGTGTATTGGTGGACAGGCTTGAAGTGCTGATTTACAGCGCTGTGCTTGAAACTAGCACAAGACAATCCTATTCTAATTGTGGGTTGTTTGAGGGAAGCCAATTGAGTGTTAGAACCCCTGCTAGTGTTTTTAGGTTGGGCTTTGTGTCCCTTTTCCTAAAATTGGCTTCACTTCCTGTCACACACAGCTGAACAGGAAGTGAGGTTAAAACCCTACCAATGGTCTTTTCTTCGGGACACAGGTCAATCTAACTAGTGTCACCATTAAGCAAATTGCACTGCAGTGTACACCCCAAATGATTAGTTATTTTGGGGTTTAGTAAAGGCAAAGCCGCTCTGCAGTAGAAGCGTAGGCAATGAAAATCAGAAGGGAAGCACTGATGGTTTTTACTTCCAATCCCGCCAAGTTTTGAGTTTTCTTCCTTGCTTGTCCACTTGTAGTGCAAAGTGGATTTGCCTTTAGTAAATGGACCCCAAAGTCCAAGATTCCTACTAATTTGGGGTGTACACAGCAAAATGCAATTTCCAAAATGGGAAACTATTTATATTGATCTGTGTCCCCAACAAAACATTACTCAGGTGTTTCCCTCACTTCCTGTTTGGCTGTGTGGCAGGAAGTGAATGAATTAAGTAGAAAGTGACAACATTTGTGAGGTGTCTTTACCCTATCAGGGGTGCAGGCATCCCCAAAACAAACAAGAAAATAGTTGATTTAACATTGGGTGGTGTTTGTGGGGGTCCCTAACACACATTCATACATATTAGCAACGCTGGATCCTGGCCTATTGGCATGGTTATATTTTCTTAAGCCTCTCAATAAAATGATCTGAAATTTGGGGTTAAACTGGAACTATAATCATCACTTTTATTTTTTGGATTTCTTTCATTTTGGATAGAGTTGGGGGGGGGGGGGGTTTAGAAGCTCTGTCAGTTTATTTTGTATTATCCCTGTCCGTTTGGGGAGATTGGCCTTCACTTCCTGCCCCCGCCAAACAGGAAGTGATCGAAAAACTAGGCAAATTAAGGTGTCCCCCCACAGAACTTGTGTGTGTCCCCTGAAAATTCCTGGGTGGGTCATAAAAATACAGGGTGTGGCCTTGACAGGAAGGGTGGGTCATTTTCTATTAGGGGGTGCCAAAATTTGGTCAGGCCTAGAGAAGCACAAAACCTAAATATCCTACTGCATATTAGGGCTTATTTAGACCGGATCCAATTTACAGCATGTGGGAGGAAACCCGCACAGGGAGAACATGCAAACTCCAGGCAGATAGTGTCACGGGCAGGATTCGAACCAGCAACCGTTTTGCTGCTAGGTGAACATGCTACACACTACACTACTGTGCTGAACGAACATGATCGCAGCTGAAAGCATGAGATGTTTTTTTTTTTTACCAATTCCATGCTTTCCAGCCTGGAGGACAGATGTGGGGTCTAATTGACCCCGCCTTTCTCTATAAAGAGGACCTGTCACACACTAGTCCTATTACAAGGGATGTTTACATTCCTTGTAATATGAAAGAAAAGTGAAAAATAATACAAAAAAAGGGACAAACAAGTGCAAAAAATTAAAAAATATAAAATAAAAAGGAATTTAAATGCTCCTGTCCCTAGTAGCTCGCACTCAGAAGCGAACACGCATGCAAGTCCCACCCACATATGTAAACATCCTTCAAACCCCACATGTGAGGTATCATAGCGTGCGTTAGAGTGAGAGCAATAATTTTAGCACTAGACCTCCTCTGTAACTCAAAAGTGGTAACCTGAGAAAAAAAGTCAAGCGTTGCCTATGGAGATTTTTTAATAACGAAGTTTAGCGCCATTCCATGAGTGTGCGCAATATGAAAGCGTGACAAGTTAGGTATCTATTTACTCGGTGTAACATCATCTTTTACCTTATCCCTAAAAATTGGGCTAGTTTTACTGCTTTCTTATTTTGTCATTCATGAAACAGTTTTTTTTTTTGAAAGCCAAAAAAAAAAAAAACGTTTAGAAAATTTTTGGCGCAAATACTGTTGGAAATGTGTCCGAAAAAATGGCCCCCACTTTATTCCCTAGGGTGTTTGTTAATAAAATATATATAATGTTTGGGGGTCCTGAGTAATTTTCAAGGAAGAAAATATAATTGTTACATGAAGGAGAGAGAGAAGTGCCAGAATAGGCGCGGTATGGAAGTGGTTAAAGTGCACCAATAAAAGTGAAAAATTCCTTGAAATTTCGTACCATGGGGGGGGGGCAATTAGGGCCGCCATCAGGAATTATGGGGCCCCTTACACAGCTTCAGGCATGGGCCCCTGGAGCAGAGAATAGGGGGGGGGGGGTGCCGCCTGATATTAAGAAGGGGGGGGGGCTGCCGCAATTTGATAAGCGGGGGGTTCCTTTACTAAAAAATACATATAGAAAAATATATATTAAAAAGGGTGGTAGCCATCCGGGGGCCCTGGGGACCACTGGGCCCTTTAATAAAAATAAACCTCTGGGCCCTTTAATGAAAAATAAATTACAATATCTATATATTATATATATATAAAATAATAAAAAGGGGGTTGCCTTGGGAGCTCTGGGCCCTTTATAAAAAAAATAACTACCAAAAATCTAAAAAAAAATAACATGGGGTGGGAGCTGCGGTGGCTCAACGTGAATGGCACTGCGCTGACAAGCCGTTCACCTCTGCAGCCAAGGGTTCGGATCCCGGTCTCGGCTACATGTGAATTGAGTTTGGTGGTGTCAGCCCGGCTCCCGATGGGTGTGCTATGCAAGGTACGCCTGTGCTTAGTACGCCCACCCCCCCCCCCAAAAAAAACACCACACTTGTACGCACTTTGGCCATGAGGTCTCCTAAAATAAAGGGAGGCAAGGACCTACAGGGCTGGCTGGGTGGGCTACACTCCCTCATAGGGGGAGTCCCTCTGTCCCATCGGGCTCCCAAGTGTAGCAGGTGGGGTGAGTGGGAGGCCCCCGTCACACCCACCATTGCCACCGGGGGCATGGAGAAGGATGGCGATTGCAAGTCCAGCTCCTCTCTCTCGACTTCACGCACAAAATACACTTTAAAAAAGAAATTAAAGTAAAAAATAACAAACCTGGGGAAAATGTTTATAACATTTTTATAAGCAAAAAGGTTGTCATCTGGGGCCCTCTGGGAGCTTTCATAATTATATTATATATATATATATATGTTAAAAAAATAACCAAAAAATATATATAAAAATATATATATATTTTTTTTTGTAAAGGTGGGGGGTTGTCATCTGGAGCCCTGGGATCTCCGGGCCACTGGGGACCTCCAGACCCCTAAAACAAAACATTGGCCCTTTAATAACAAAAAATATGGGGGGTTGCCACCCGGGGCCCTGGGGGCCTCTGGGCCCTGGGGACCTCCGGACTGCTAAAAAATATTAAATTCCAAAAATTGGCCCTTTAATAAAAAATCCTACAAAAACCAACTAAAAAATATATATACCAAAAAAAAAAAAAGGGGGGTTACCATCTGGGGCGCTGGGGGGCCTCCAGGCATCTGGGCACCTCCGGACCCCCGGGCCCCTTACAGGTGTACAGGGCCGCCATCAGGAATTTTGGGGCCCCTTACACAGCTTCAGGCATGGGCCCCCTGGAGCAGAGAACGGGGGGGGGGGTGCTGCCGCATGAAATTGAGAAGCGGGGGGGGGGGGGGTGGTGCCGCAAATTGAGGAGCGGGGGGGCCCTTTACAAAAATTTAGACAGAAATAAGAAATAAAGAAAAATATATATAAAAAAGGGGGGTAGCCATCCGGGGCCCTGGGGACCTCTGTGCTCTTTTATAAAATAAAAAGAAAAAAGAGAGAAAATATATATATATATTTTTTTTAAAATATAACATTTATCGAAAAAAATTAAAAAACAAGGGGGTTGCCTTCCAGGGCCCTGGGGACCTCTGGGCCCTTTCATAAAAAAAAAAAAGACAATATATAAAAAAAATATATTTATTTTTTTAAATATATATATTTTTTGATAAAAAAAAGGGCTTGCCACCTGGGGCCTTTAGTGGCCTCCGGGCCCCTGGGGACCTTCGGAGCCCTTAAAAAAAAAAAAATAAAAAAAAAAATGTTTTTTTTGTTTTAGGGTGGTTCCCATCCGGGCCCCTGGGGGCCCCTGGGGACCCCCGGGCGGTGTAATGCCTGTACCCCCCTAATGGCGGCCCTGCAGGTGTACTGCCTGTACCCCCCTGATGGCGGCCCTGGGTGTAATGTCAGCATGTGAAAAATGACATTCTGAAGGAAAAAAGCCATTTAAAACTGACTTGCGGCTATAATGAATTGTCAGCTCCTGGAAATTGCAGGAGAATTCATTCATTAAAAACACCAAAAAAAAGCGTGGGGGTCCCCCCAAATTCAATAACCAGACCCTTTAGGTCTGGTATGGATATTAAGGGGAACCCCGCCGTCAATTTAAAAAAAAAATGACGTGGGGTTCCCCCCAAATATCCATAACCAGACCCTTCGGGTCTGGTGTGGAATTTAAGGGGAACTCCACCCCAAATTAAAAAAAATGGCGTGGAGTCCCCCCTAAAATCCACACCAGACCCCTTATCCGAGCACGTTGACCTGGCCGGCCGCAGAAAAGAGGGGGGGACAGAGCGCGGCCCCCCCCCCTCTCCTGAACCGCACCAGGCCACATGCCCTCAACATTGGGAGGGTGTTTTGGGGTGCCCCCCAAAACACCTTGTCCCCATGTTGATGAGGACAAGGGTCTCTTCCCCACAACCCTTGCCCGGTGGTTGTGGGGGTCTGCGGGCAGGAGGCTTATCGAAATCTGGAAGACCCCTTTAACAAAGGGCCCCCCAGATCCCGGCCCCCCCCTGTGTGAAATGGTAATGGGGTACCTTGTACCTCTACCATTTCACGAGTAAAAAAAAGTGTCAGTGTAAAAAAAAGACAAGAGCCGGTTTTTGACAAGTCCTTTATTATCTTCTTTCTTCTTTCCTTCGGGTTTCTTCTTCCTCCTTTTCTTCTTCCTCTGCTTCTGTCTTGGGTCTTCTATTCCCGCATCTTGCCCGGCGTGTTCTTCCATCTTCTTCCGCTGTCCTTCTCGTCCGCATCTTCTTCTCCTTCTTCTTCTTCGCCGGAGCGGCCGCTTCCAATTGAAATCCCCGCTGTCTGCCGGACCACGCCCCCCCCCTCTGACGCCACGGGCAAGCTCTTAGGAAAGTCCCCGTGTGGTGCCTGTGCGTCAGAGGGGGGCGTGGTCACATGTTCAGAAAGCGGGCAATTCAATTGGAAGCGGCGACTCTGGCAAAGAAAAAGCCGCGCACAAGCTTCAAATTGAATTGCCCGCCCTCTGACTTGTGACCACGCCCCCCTCTGACGCACTTGCAGCACACTCCTAAGAGCTTGCCCGTGGCGTCAGAGGGGGGGCGTGGTCCGGCAGACAGCGGGGATTTCAATTGGAAGCGGCGCCTCCGGCGAAAACCAAGAAGGAGAAGAAGATGCGGACGAGAAGGACAGCGGGAGGAACAGAAGATGGAAGAACACGCCGGGCAAGATGCGGGAATAGAAGACCCAAGACAGAAGCAGAGGAAGAAGAAGAAGGAAGAAACCCGAAGAAAAGAAGAAAGAAGATAATAAAGGACTTGTCAAAAACCGGCTCTTGTCGTTTTTAACCCTTTACATTTTTTTTACTCGTGAAATGGTAGAGGTACAAGGTACCCCATTACCATTTCACACAGGGGGGGGGCCGGGATCTGGGGGGCCCCTTTGTTAAAGGGGTCTTCCAGATTTCGATAAGCCTCCTGCCCGCAGACCCCCACAACCACCGGGCAAGGGTTGTAGGGAAGAGACCCTTGTCCTCATCAACATGGGAACAAGGTGTTTTGGGGGGCACCCCAAAACACCCTCCCAATGTTGAGGGCATGTGGCCTGGTGCGGTTCAGGAGAGGGGGGGGGCCGCGCTCTGTCCCCCCCTCTTTTCTGCGGCCGGCCAGGTCAACGTGCTCGGATAAGGGGTCTGGTGTGGATTTTAGGGGGGACTCCACGCCATTTTTTTTTAAATTTGGAGTGGAGTTCCCCTTAAATTCCACACCAGACCCGAAGGGTCTGGTTATGGATATTTGGGGGGAACCCCACGTCATTTTTTTTTTAAATTGACGGCGGGGTTCCCCTTAATATCCATACCAGACCTAAAGGGTCTGGTTATTGAATTTGGGGGGACCCCCACGCTTTTTTCTTCCTTTTTTTAATGAATGAATTCTCCTGCAATTGCCGGGAGCCGACAATTCATTATTGCCGCGAGTCAGTTTTAAATGGCTTTTTTACTTTGAAAAATGACATTTTGTGCAGAGACAGTTCTAACCACGGGAAACATGCGCTTTTTCACATGCTGACATTAGAGACCCCCATAGTACGAAATTTAAAGGAAAATTACACTTTTATTATTGCACTTTTAGCATTATTAAAATCACTGCTCCCGAAAAAAACGGCAGCCTTTTAAAAAATAAAATAAGCATTGGTACATGTCCCCTGGGGCAGGACTGAGGTCCCCAAACACTTTTTAGGACAAAACTTGCAGATTAGCCTTTAAAATTCACAATTAAGATTTCCCCCATAGACTTATACAGGGAGTTCGGCGGCGGCTTTACTTATCAATCACATCGCGCTGCTGCTGCCGCCGGTTCATGCGCCTAATTAAGGCTTCATCCAGCGCACCTATTAAGGCATGTACCGGCGCAGCGCAGCTTCATTAGTAAATCAGCACATATGAACTAAGAACAAACAAAGTCAAAGAAACTTCACAGCTCCATTCCATTTTTCCCAAAGTGACCAAGTGTTTTTTCCCCTAATCCAATATCCACCACTAGATGCCATAGTCATTTCATATACATAATGAAGGTTCACCAAGTCAAGTGTGTTTTTTATGGAGGGAATTTTATCTGACTTCCACAGTCTAGTTATAGAAAGTCTAGCTGCTAATAATATATGTGTAGTCACATGCCTGGCAATAGGGGGTATTGAATCTATAGAGAGATTGAGGACCGTTAGGTCAGGTGTGGGGGCAATGTGTTGGTTCGAGATGTCTGATAGAATTTGGAAGATAGTCCTCCAATAAGGTGTGAGAGAATTGCAATTCCACATTATGTGAAATAAATCACCTTTGGCTGAATTACATCTCCAACACATGTCATTGACATTGAGACCGAATGAGGCCAGTTTCGCTGGAGTCAAGTACCATCCGAGGGACAGTTTTTGAGTAAGTTCCTGTAGTGCAGAGCATTTGGTAGCCTTATAAATAGACTGCAATGCTTGTTGCCACTGGTGGTTTGTGTAGGTTCGGCCCAAATTGTTTTCCCAATGTGTGTGGGAGGATAGTTTATCAAATTGGAGTTTTTGTTGTAGTACATTATAAAACAAAGATATGCCCTTAATTTTGTGGGAATCACTATTTAGGCGTTCCCAAGCCTTCGGGTGTATTGTGTAGATAGGCGATTGAAGTGTGTCTAGGTATCTTTTAACCTTGAAGTAAGTAGAGAGTTCAGAGGATGGAAAGTTAAATTCTGTTTGAAGGAGACAAAATGATTTCAGACGGGAGTCTTTAAATAAATCTTGAATATATATGATACCCCGGGCAGACCAATGATTTATGGATAGGTTAAACGATAAATGATGAAGAACTTCTAGAATCTAGAGGGATTGGTATCTGTGGGTTTTTTGGGTGTACAATACTTTCCTGGGTCAATGCTTTCCATGCCGAAGCTGATGCCAACATGGTGGGAGGTATTGCTAAAGGTAATTTAGTCTTAAAGGGAGTGCTCATCACCCACCACTTAAGATTCGGGCGTATTAGTGTTAAAGCCTCAATAATGCTCCACAATTTAGTGGGACACGGTTGAAACCATTCTGTAAGTTAATCTAACAGTGAAGCTCTATAATAATCCTTAAAATCAATAGTGCCCGATCCCCCCTGCTGATTTATGTTTTATAAGGGTGGAGTGAGCACATCTGGTTCTAGACCCCTTCCATATGCATTTATTAAGCAAGGTTTGGAGAGATTTTAAGAATTATTTGGGTACGGGTATTGGGAGAGTCCTAAATAAATATAGAATTTGTGGTAAGTGGAGCATTTTGAATGCTGCTAGCCTGCCTGACCACGATAGTTCAATTTGTGGATAGATTGAATGTCAGATTGTAATTTGGAAAGGAGTGGTTTATAGTTGGCTGAGAAAAGGTGTTTAACCGATTTAGTGAGGTGGATCCCGAGATAAGAAATGTCCTTATCTGAACGGATATTGGAGCTGTATGAAATTTTTTGACGTGGCATCGAGATTAAGGTCCAGAATTTGCGACTTAGACGTATTAACCACTTCGGGTCCGCGCTATTGACATAATACGTCAGCAGCGCGGACCTGAGGCGCCGGGGTCACGTCTTTGGACGTGATTTGCTTGCAATTCCCTGTGGCGCGCGGCGGGGAAAAACAGTCCCGACGCATCACCGAGGATTTGATGCGTGTACCCGGCGGCCGCGATGTCCGTCAGGTACACGCGATCATCGGTGACAGAGCAGGGACATGGAGCTCTGTGTGTAAACACAGAGCTCCACGTCCTGTCAGGGAGAGGTGACAGATGCTGTTTCCCTTGTACATAGGGAGACAGCATCGATCACCTCCCCCAGTCACCCCCCTCCCCCCACACAGTTAGAACACACCCAGGCAATACATTTAACCCCTTCCTCACCCCCCTAGTGTTAACCCCTTCAATGCCAGTCACATTTATACAGTATGTAAAAAAAGTGATAAGCGCTAAAGTATATGTGAAAGGTGTACAAAGATATATAACATGCAATATAAATCAAAATCAAAATCAAACAAAATCACACAAAGTGCTGAGCTGGTGGGTGGTGAAACGAACTAACACAATGAATGTTAGTGGCTACACCCTAAAAGCTAGGTGAGCAATGTGTAACAAAAGTGCAAGTCTATGGTGAAGAGACACAATGGGTTAAGGTTGACTGGTGGGTCTTCTGTAAGGGGTGAACTCATCCAGAAAACGATCTCATATTGCCCTTACCTTAAGGTGATGGTAACAGTGCAGTCGGTAGGCAATGGTTGTTCCTTCTCTTGTGATCTCTAGATACGTCAAATAAATCCTGTGACGTGAGGAACTGTTTCAAGGCGGACAGCATCAACCAAACACCAAAAAAAAATAAACAACAATGGAGGTCATTCAGCAGCTCGTGTTTTCTCTGCTAGTCTTTTGGCTCTTTATAGGCAAAATACATGCCGCATTGTATGGGAGAAGGTTGCGAGTGGCCAGGAGAAACACAGCAGAAAAGAAAAGGAAACTTTTAGCTTGGATGTGTAGCCGGGAGGAGAAGTACACATTGCTGCGGCTAAGACGGCAGCGCTATAGGGTAAGCACAACTGACCGACTTAACTGAAACGCACACACACTGACACACACACACACTGACCCACACACACACACTGACACACACTGACACACACACACACACACACACACACACACACACACTGACACACACACACACACTGACACACTGACACACACTGACACACACACACACACACAAACTGACACACACACACACTGACACACACACACTGACCCACACACTGACCCACCAATATGACACACACACTCACTGACCTACCAACCAACCTTGACATACACATTGACTTGAAAGATGTTTATTTTTTGAGATATGTTACCATTTTTTTTTTTTTCAGGTGCTTCTCCTTTTGGCAAAGCAGCGCCGCAGCCCAGTGATTTGGGCTTTCCCTCGTGCCAATGATTGGTGGAATGTGACCGTCCCAGGATTTACACACAGACAGTGGGTGCAGAATTTCAGGATATCAGAGGAAACCTTCTCCTTCCTTTGTGCCAAGCTACGTCCAGTAATGGAAAAGAGAAATACAAACTTCAGAGCCAGTTTGCCTGTGAGCAAGGGAGTTGCCATTGCACTGTGGAAGCTGGCTACCAACAGTGAATACAGGAGTATAGGCCATCTTTTCGGTGTGAGCAAATCTTCGGTGTGTGCAGGACTTCTGTAAGGCTGTGTGCACATTGCTAGCTCCTGACATTGTGCATTTCCCAGACAGGGAAAAGCTAAAAGACATGGCTGAGTACTTTGAGAACAGGTGGGGCCTTCCACAGTGTGTTGGTGCTATTGATGGCTCACACATACCAATAATAGCACCACAAGAATACCACACCGACTACTTCAACCGAAAAGGCTGGCATTCCATCATCCTCCAGGCAGTAGTGGATGGCAAGGGACTGTTCTGGAATGTGAATGTAGGAAAGCCAGGTAGTTTGCATGATGCTCGGGTTCTCCGATTGTCAACACTTTGGGATTGGGTTGGCCAGGGAGGACTCTACCCGGTGAGCACTAAGAACATTTGTGGGGTGAATGTTGGCTACTATGTGCTTGGAGACTCTGCCTACCCTTTACAAAATTGGCTTCTGAAACCGTTTCCTGACAATGGGCGCCTAACAACAGAGCAGCAAACCTACAACAAGAAAACATCCAAGGCACGTGTTGTAGTGGAAAATGCTTTTGGAAGACTTAAGGGTAGGTGGAGGTGTCTTATGAAGAGTAATGACAGTGACATTCAACTCACCAAATCCATGGTCCTAACTTGCTGCACTGTTCACAATCTTTGTGAAAGTCATGGAGAAGACTTTGACCAGGATTGGAATACATCTCCAGAAGAGCCAGTACCAGTAACAGCAGCACAGGATGTGGAAGAAGAGTGCAGTGAAATACGTCAGGCTCTGATGCGGCACCTTAACTTTTAATTGTTTCTCATTTATTAGTACAATGTTTATTTACTTTATGAATTATGCCATAAGTTTAATAAAATGTTGCAGAAACGACATACTCGTAGAAGCCTATTTTGTTTTTTTATTCAACCAAAAAATCATCTTCATACTTTTTTTAAAGTAAAAATTTGGGGAATGTACAATCTCTTAAACAATAACCTAAAGAGGTTGTAAAACATTTTTTTCAACATCACTTGTAAATGTTTTTTGGAATATTTGTCTGAATTTCTCAATTTCTGTTCCTCCTCAGTAAGCATGTTGTAAAGTTTCTTTAAGGGTCACTTCAGCCGTCTACCGGGAGATTTTGGAGCACTTCATGCTTCATTCCGCAGATGAGTTATATGGGGATGCTGACTTCATTTTCCAGCAGGACCATTTTCATCAGACCAAACCGATCGTGTGTGGGCACCATCGGTTATTTATCCATCGGTTAAAAAAATTGGAACTTGTTTTTAAATTATCTGATGGATAAAAAAACGATAGAAAAAAAACGATCGTCTGTAGGCACGTCCATCAGTTAAAAATCCACGCATGCTCAGAATCAAGTCGACGCATGGTTGGAAGCATTGAACCTATTTTTTCTCAGCACGTCGTTGTGTTTTACGTCACCGCATTCTGACACGATCAGTTTTTTAACCAATGGTGTGTGGTGCCTTTTGGTGAAATCCAGGCTGCACCTTCCAAGGCGTGGGTGATAATGCAAAGGTGCCAGGAGGGAAGGTGCCAGAGCAGCGCTACAACTAAAGCCATGTGCAGCAAGGAGGAACTGTGTCCAATCTTGTGTGATTGGTGCTGGCTCAAAAGTAGCCTATTAATAAAATAAAATATAACTTTTTAAACACAAAATAATTACATTTCCTTTAAAAGTAAAAATGGGTACAGGTCCTGTGCTGCATGAAAGGCACTACTGTCTGGGTGGTGACCTGGGTTGACGATTGGCTCCAATCACTTGAACAAGCTGACCAAGGACACTGAGGAAGGCCTGATTGAAGGTAGCCAACTGCTCCATCTGCATCCGGGCAATTTCTGCCTCCTGGCGCATAGCTTCCTGTGCATCCTGACGTAGTGCTTGAAACCTTCTCTCAGAAAGGTTATCCATTCTTTCCAGCTGCCTTTCTTCTGCTGCCCGCATATCCTCCATGACTGTGCGCAGATCCAACTGCAACCTTCTTCTTTCACCTGTATTATACAAAAAAAAACATTGTTTTTGTCATCTGTCCAACCAATACTGTAAGCCCCTTTCTCATCTGCCCCACCAGACTGTACCACACTGGCCCACTTCTGTTCCCCCCTCTCATCTGCAATACACAGCACTGCTCATCTGCCCCCCAGAGCTGAACCCCCCCTCTCATCTCTTCCACCACTGTACCTCCTGCACATCTCCCCCAAAACTCATCACCACCCCCCCTCTCATCTGCTACACCAATACACAGCACTGCTCATCTGCCCCCCAGAGAATTTATTGATTATCATCATGTCTTACCATTGTGTCGGGGTGCATTGGGAGTACTCGGTGGTTGGCTACTCGGTGGTTGGCTACTCGGTGGTTGGCTACTCGGTGGTTGGTCTAATGAAAAACTACTGTTGCTGCTGAAAGACGTTGAAGGTCCATCATCTGAAATGTTTGATACATCATTGGAGAGTCCATCAACTGTTTCTGAAAATAAACATATGGTTAGATATTTCATTTAAAATGGTTAGCAGAGCGATATCCTATGCAAAGTTTAAAAAAAATTAACTTACCAAAGGGGTCTACCATGGATTCCAGAATTACAGTTGCAGAGTCCAGATCTCCCTCCCTGCCTTGGTTTGCTGGCCGATGACCATAAATGGCGTCCATGGCGTCGTACCACCTCCAAGTAGTTGGACAATTTCCACTACGGCTGTTGGCATCCTTAATTTTTTTATATTGAGTTTTAAGCTTTTTCAGCTTTGCCCTACACTGGCCCGACGTCCGTTCAAATCCCTCGGCTGCCATCCGCTGAGAAATTTCTTTATAGACCTTCTCATTTCTCACTGATCCATCAAGCTCACTCTGAATAACGCCATCACCAATAATTGATAGGAAAGTAGATAGTTCCTCAGATAACCAAAGCCTGTTGTTTGCTGCCATCCTTCTCCTTCATATGGACTAGCGACGTGGTGATTGGTTGGCGCTTTGCTTTGACGTCAGCATAGCTGTTTTCTGTCCACCAATCAGTGGAATGAACCATGTGACGCCAGTAGCTCCGCCCTAACCGTATCGCTCCACTTTTCTTTGGACCCTCATCTGAAGCAGGACCCTTGCTGGCGCGGTACGGTTCGCTTTTATGGCGCGCTTTCATAATGGAAACACCCAAAATAGCGAACCGTACCGAACCGTACCAAACCGATCCGCTCAGTGGAAACGAGGCATAAGATTCTCCGGTTAAAATAAGATGTATAAATAAAGAGATGCGGCAAAAACAAGCAAACATAAGCTGAAATCAGCTAAGCCGCCAGTGGGGGTAAACAGTAACTTAAGAAACAAAGTGAGGACCAGAAACCAGTGAGGGAGAGGCTTTATATCTGATATAAGCCCATAGAAATCAAGTAATAGATCATTGTTTGGATCTTGTGTTCCCTTGAAGGTGTGGGATGCGAGACGAGGGGGGTTCCAAAATGATGCCCCAGTCATGCAAGAGGTGCAATCCTTTTTGTAAGTCACTAACAACATGGGTGGTGCCATTTTTAGAAATCAGAAGAGTTGCAGGATAACGCCACTTGTATAGAATTTTATGGTTCAGGAGGCCCTTAGTAACAGGATTCAGGTTCCTTCTAAGTTGCAGTGTGTATTTAGATAGATCTGGAAACAGTTGGATCTCTTCATATGGACGAGGGAGAGGCGATTTGGATCTTGCTTCATATAACAGCCTTTCTTTAATGTGAAAGAAATGTATGCGCATAAGTACATCTCTGGGCACAGATGCTGCTAGATGGTTGGGCTTTACAATTCTGTGGATCCTGTCGACAAAAATGTCTCTCGGCGAAGCATCAGGTAAAATGGTATGTATGAGTTCTCTGGCATATTTCTGCAAGTCAACCGGCAATATAGTTTCAGGGACTCCCCTCAGTTTTACGTTATTGCATCTTGATCTATCTTCTAAATCGGACAGCTTGGCCCGGACCCAGTCTTGTTCAACCTTCACCTCCTCAATCGTATCTATTAGATCATTCACAGTAGTTGTGCATTCAGTCATCCCTTGCTCAATTGTTGTGACTCTCTGGCCCATACATTGCATGCCAGTATTAATTTGGTGAAAAAGGGAGGACAAATCAGTTATCAGAGAAGTATGGAGGGATATAAGCATATCCTTTAAAGTGGTATCCATGACAGGTTGCCCTGTAGTGGGGAAGGATGACATGGAGCTGTGTAAGGCCTGGTGAGATTGCAGCAGAATAAAAGCCTGGGGCTCAATTTGTGCTTGGGGTGGCTGAGGGAGCTGTGCATCCATCTGCATCTTTGCCTTAGCTGGGCTGCATGTGAGGGGATCAATCTCTGTATCAGGTGCGGGAGGTATCGATAGCGTTGTGACAGTATTATCAGCCTGCTTATCAGGCAAGTCTGTATAAGCCTCCCTCAATGCATCACAGCTGCCATTTACCTCAGGATATACACTAACCTGGGCCTCAAGCGGGAACATGAAGGTGGTGAGTTTTTTAGGCTTGTAATCTCCCATCCGTTTGCTGGACATCGTCGGCTGGGACTAGTAGCAGCTCTGAGGTGATTTTGACAAGGAATTAGCGCCGATACCGGGCTCTAGTCGCTCCGTTATTTCTCCTTCACAGAATTAAGCATCCATCTTCGGCTCCAGCAAGTCACGCCCCTCATAGATGTCTGTTTTAACCACTTGCCGACCGCCGCATGACTATGTACATCGAACAACGTGGCACGGGCAGGCAGATTGGCATGCAGGTAAGTCCCTTTAAATATGCTGCCCAGTGGGCCGCGGCCTCGCGAGTGCGGCCGCGGGTCCCAGGAACTCGGTGTCCCCAGGAGGCCCGCAATTGCCGTCGGCAAGGGAAGAACAGGGGAATGCCTTTGTAAACAAGGCATTCCCCTATTCTGCCTAGTGACACTGTCACTGATGACCGTTCCCGTGCTGACCGTTTCAAAATTTTGCCAAAATATTGTCAAAAGTGTCCGATGTGTCCGCCATAAAGCCGTAGTCACAATAAAAATTGCTGATCGCAACCATTACTAGTAAAAAAATTAAATAATAAAAATGCCATAAAACTATCAACTATTTTGCAGACGCTATAACTTTTGTGCAAACCAATCAATAAATGCTTATTGCGATTTTCTTTTACCAAAAATATGTAGAAGAATACATATCAGCCTAAACCGAGGATAACATTTTTTTTTTTTACAGTACCTGTCTGCAAGAATGTGTTTCCAGCACGATGGCATTTCGCCGATTCTCGGCGACAGGGTGCCGACATCTCGCACTCGCTGGAATAGGAAAAGCACATTCCAGCGAGCGCGACATAGAAGTAATGGGGATCTTCTTTGGAGCTCTCTTACTAGCGGCGGCCAGCCCGGTCTTCTTTGCCGCCTTCTGCCTTCTTCTTTTCTTCCAATGTTGACTCGACGCTCCTTCCCGCTGTAATGCCGGGTGTGCGGTGCGCAGCGATTTATATAGGCCTCTTATGACGTCACAGTCCCAGCATGCTCCGTGGGTCCCATAGCATGCTGGGACTGTGACGTCAGAAGAGGCCTATATAAATCGATGTGCACCGCACACCCGGCATTACAGCGGGAGGGAGCGTTGAGTCAACATCGGAAGAAGAGAGGAAAAGAAGGAGGCAGAAGGCAACAAATAAGACCGGGCTGGACAGGCACTGGAGAGCGAGCGGGAGAAGAACCTGGGAGCATTGAGACGACACCGAAGAGCGGAGAAGACGGAAGAAGACCCCCCGGAGAGCGGAGAAGACCCCGGAGAGCGGAGAAGACCCCCGGAGCTGACTAATAAATTATTTTAAAAACCTGTGTTGTGTGTTTATTTTATTGACACTTTTCCTCCAGGTGAATTGGTAGGGGTACGATGTACCCCTACTCATTCACCTAGGGTGGGGGCCGGTATCTGGGGGCCCCTTATTAACCACTTCAATACAGGGCTTTAAAACCCACCTCCTTCCTGGACCTATTCTGGCACTTCTCTCCTACATGTACAAATCATTCTTTTGCTAGAAAATTACTCAGAACCCCCAAACATTATATATGTTTTTTTAGCAGACACCCTAGGGAATAAAATGGCGGTCATTGCAACTTTTTATGTTGCACCGTATTAGTGCAATCATTTTTCAAATGGCTTTTTTTTGTAAAAAAAAATGTTTTCATAAATTAAAAAATAACAAAACAGTAACGTTAGCCCAATTTTTTGGTAAAATATGAAAGATGATGTTACCAGGGGCGTTGCTAGGTGCCAAAAAGACCAGGGGCTCCAGCCCAAAGCCATGCTGGCACCGGGGGGGGTGGCGCGGGGTCGGTGGAGCGGCGCGGCGCGGCGCAGGGTGACCTACCTGACACACATACCCTGACCTACGTGAGTGTGTGTCAGTACACACACACACACACACACACACTGACATGTAAGTAGATCCTGCACAACTTGGGAACAAATATCGTCATTCCAGGTATACAGTATGTATAGTCACTGACCTGACACCAGACCCCACTGACACCAGACCCCACTGACACCAGACTCCACTGACACCAGACCCCACTGACACCAGACCCCACTGACACCAGACTCCACTGACACCAGACCCCACTGACACCAGACCCCACTGACACCAGATCCCACTGACACCAGACCCCACTGACACCAGATCCCACTGACACCAGACCCCACTGACACCAGACCCCACTGACACCAGATCCCACTGACACCAGACTCCACTGACACCAATCTCCACTGACACCAGATCCCACTGACACCAGACTCCACTGACACCAGACCCCACTGACACCAGATCCTACTGACACCAGACCCCACTGACACCAGACCCCACTGACACCAGACTCCACTGACACCAGACTTCACTGACACCAGACTCCACTGACACCAGACCCCACTGACACCAGACCCCACTGACACCAGACTCCACTGACCCCAGACTCCACTGACACCAGACCCCACTGACACCAGACCCCACTGACACCAGACTCCACTGACACCAGACTCCACTGACACCAGACTCCACTGACACCAGATCCCACTGACACCAGATCCCACTGACACCAGACCCCACTGACACCAGATCCCACTGACACCAGACCCCACTGACACCAGACCCCACTGACACCAGACCCCACTGACACCAGACTCCACTGACACCAATCTCCACTGACACCAGACTCCACTGACACCAGATCCCACTGACACCAGATCCCACCGACTCCAGACTCCACTGACACCAGACCCCACTGACACCAGATCCCACTGACACCAGATCCCACTGACACCAGACCCCACTGACACCAGATCCCACTGACACCAGACTCCACTGACACCAGACCCCACTGACACCAGACCCCACTGACACCAGACCCCACTGACACCAGATCCCACTGACACCAGACTCCACTGACACCAGACCCCACTGACACCAGATCCCACTGACACCAATCCCCACTGACACCAGACCCCACTGACACCAGACTCCACTGACCCCAGACTCCACTGACCCCAGACCCCACTGACACCAGACCCCACTGACACCAGACTCCACTGACACTAGACCCCACTGACACCAGACTCCACTGACACCAGATCCCACTGACACCAGATCCCACTGACACCAGACTCCACTGACACCAGACCCCACTGACACCAGACCCCACTGACACCAGATCCCACTGACACCAGACCCCACTGACACCAGATCCCACTGACACCAAACCCCACTGACACCATATCCCACTGACACCAGATCCCACTGACACCAGATCCCACTGACGCCAGACTCCACTGACACCAGACCCCACTGACCCCAGACTCCACTGACCCCAGACTCCACTGACTCGTGACCTGACTACATACACAATCACTGACCAACATTGCGTGACCTACCTCAGCCGATGCAGCCAGGACTCGAGTAGGTTCAGGAGCCGAGGAGGAAGGTGCACAGAAGAACCTACCTTAGCCGTGGTGTGCACGTCAGAGTGCAGCCAGGGAGGCTTAGGAGCCGCCGAGCAGGGATGCGGCAGGCAGCTGTGGTGTGCGGTCAGCCATAGAAGGCTGTGCTGTGGAGAGCATGGAGCAAGCAGGGAGCGGGCATAGCGCGCCAGGCGGCATTGTAACTCCCGCCTTCTAAGCTTGCGGCGCCTATGATGGACGTCACAGGTCCTGCGGTCTCGGCTTTGGATCAGTGGGACGTCCATCATAGGCGTTGGGCTCCAGAAGGCGGGACCAGCAGCCTGCGAACGGACTCGGCGGCACTCGGCAAGACTCGGGGCTAACAATGGCTACCTTAATGCCCGGGACTCGGGGCTTTACGCGGACACATTCGGGGCTCCAGCCTCCTTAGCCAGGGTCTAACGACGCCTCTGGATGTTACGCTAAGTAACTAGATACCTAACATGGAATGGCGCCAAACTTCGTTACTTAAAAATCTCCATAGGCGACACTTTAACATTTTTACAGGTTACCAGTTTAGAGTTACAGAGGAGGTCTAGTGCTAGAATTGTTGCACACGCTCTAACGCACGCGACGACACCTCACATGTGTGATTTGAACGACATTTACATACGTGGGCAGGACTTACGTGTGCGTACGCTTCTGAGCGCGAGCTACCGGGGACAGGGGCATTTTAATTTTTTTAATATTATTATTTATTTTTTATTTATTTATTTTTTACACTTTAAAAAAAAAAAAATTCAATCGCTTTTATTCCTATTGTAAACATCCCTTGTAATAGGAATGTGTGTGACAGATCCTCTTTAAGGAGAGATGTGGGGTCAATAAGACCCCACATCTCTCCTCCAGGCAGGAAAGAATTTGATCGTGAAAAAAATTCATAGATCTCATTCAAACTAGTCGCAATTGCGGTTTGTTTACTTACGGGACCCGGGCGTGACGTCATCACATCGAGCCGGGCCTCTGACAGTCATAGAGATGTCAGTCATCTCTATGGCAAACATCCGGCGAATGGCGATCATCTCTCCGGGCCCCCGATGGGACGGGAGAGCCCGGAGAAGCACCGGATGGCGGCGGGAGGGGGGATGTCCCCTCCCACCGCCGCTAAAAAGTTATATCTCAATGATGCCTCTGGGTGCAGGCATCATTGAGATATTCCCCCGCAAAGCCCAGGTCGTCATATGACGTCCACCCGGGATAACAGGTCCCCGTTTTGGACGTCATATGACGGCGTGTGCGTATCAAATGGTTAAAGGAAGCTCCCAGATTCCCATAAGCCCCCCGCCCGCAGACCCCGACAACCAACGGCCAGGGTATTCAGGAAGAGGCCCTGTCCTTATCAACATGGGGACAGGGTGCTTTCTTGTGGGGGGGCCCACAAGCTGCCCTGCTGCCCCAAAGCACCAACCCCCCCCATGTTGAGGGCATGCGGCCTGGTACGGCTCAGGAGGGAGGGGACGCTCGCTCGTCCCCACTCCTTTCCTGACCGGCCGGGCGGCGTGCTCGGATACGGGTCTGGTATGGATTGTGGGGGTAGGGGTTCTCCTTACAATCCATACCAGACCTAAGGGCCTGGTATGCTCCTGGAGGGGAACCAATGCCGTTTTTTTATTTAAAATGTATTTAAAAAAACAGTCCACAGCACCTGTCACCATTTTTCTGCACCCCATGTTTTCGTGCATAGATCATAAAACAAGAGTTTGCGCCTAAATTAGGCTCCTTTCACACTGGGCACGGGAGTTGCGATGGCGATATAGTGGCACGATTTTTAGCTCTGCTATACCATTGCATTTACCACGATATTCGGCCGCAAGTGGTGCGGTTTTAACCCCTGCTAGTGGCCGAAAAAGGGTTAATACGCCGGCAATGCCCATTGCCAACGGTATTACTGCGGTTTCCCATTGATTTCAATGGGAAGAATCGGTGTAGGAGTGGTAAACACCCCACTCCTATACTGCTCCAAAGATGCGGCTAGCAGGACTTTTGGAGTGGTCCTGCTAGTGCACCGCTTCAGTCTGAAAACCTTCGGCTTTCACACTAAAGACTGCAGGGCACGATTTTTTCAGGCAGTATAGCAGCGCTAATTTTAGCATTAACCGCCTGAAAGACTTGTCAGTGTGAAAGGGGCCTTATGCAACGATGCCCTTTTTATATCCAATCATGTTACTGATTGCCAATTAACCTAATTAGTTGCAAAATATTCTTCTAGCTCCTTCTTTAGTACCACTTACTTTGCCAGTTTTTTTTTTTTTGTTGCCCTGTTTTATTTTTTTGGAGATGTGTTGCTGCCATCAAATTGAAAATTAACTTTATTTTCTTTAAATGATACATTTTTGCAATTTAAACATTTGATATGTTTTCTATGGTGAATAAAACATAGGTTTATGAGATTTCCAATTATTTGCATTCTGTTTTTATGTAGATTTTACACCGCGTCCCAACTTTTTGGGAACTGGGGTTGTATATATTTCATGGATATTATTTTTTGTATGTTTACTGGTGCCTTTAAAGTGGTTGTAATCTCTGTTACACCACTTGTACCTAGAGGTAAGCCATAATAAGGCTTAACTGTAAGTACTGTAAATATCTCTTAAAACATTTTAGGAGATAATTACCATATACCTTTGTGCCGACGTCATCGGCGCATGCGCAGTGAAGAAACGGCTCATTCTATGCATTAAGATAAAAAACCTTCTGTGTGCAGCAATCCCCCTCAGCCCCCCTAATACTTACCTGAGCCCCATCTAGATCCAGTGATATTGCAGCAGTGCCTCGGCTGCCCGGAACTCCCCTCCTCATTGGCTGATACAGCAGCATGGCACCATTGGCTCCTGCTGCTGTCAATCAAAGTTAGTCAGCCAAGGAGGGGAGAGAGGGTACTGGGCCAGGCCACGGCTCCATGTCTGAATAGACACAGGGAGCTGTTGCTCGGCTCGAGTGCCCCCATAGCAAACTGCTTGCTGTAGGGATACTCATCAGGAGGGAGGGGTCAGGAGCACCAAAAACGGACCAAAGAAGAGGAGGATCTGGACTGCTCTGTGCAAAACCACTGTACAGAGCAGGTAAGTATAACATGTTTGTTATTTTTAATGGAAAAAAAAATTACTTTAGTATCACTTTAAGGATTTAAGTTGTAAGTAAATTAATTTTTTTAGTTTTGCATGTGTTACGGAGGGGTTAGACCTTCTGTTAAGTTTGTATTGCTGTTGGTGTCCCTGCTCAGGAGATTTACCATTGTCCATTGTCTCTGGTACCGAAAGTTGTCACATGAACAGGGGGAGAGGGGAAATCTTCTAATGGGGACACTGGTTTTGGTGAAAACTGTCTACAAAATAGATCTCAACTCACATTGGAGAGATCTCACTTTGAACTTCTTTCTTTTTATTTGGGAAAGCATGTAATAAAAAGTTTTGACTTTACATACCCTCTAAAAAATAAAAGATGCTAGTTTTTCCATTGCTGATTAGGCAATATTAATGTGTGTATATACTAAACAGTGGCTTCTGTAGTTGTCCGAAGTTCCCTTTTATATTCTTCCCTTGTCATCAAGACCATCTTAAACAACCACCTCGTGTCCATGTTTCTCTTGCCTTTTTATCAAAGTCTGGGAGTATAATCATAAATAATGAATATGGAGATAAGAGAATCTGGGAAATCAATTTACTGAAAAATATTTGCATATTTTATTAAAAGAAACTGTGAATAAATCCCTCAACAGGGTGGAATAATTCATGATTTGATTTGATTTGTATACATTAGACCCATGAGGGAAAATGAGGAAACTGAGTCATTTCTATAAAGCTCATTCTATTCATGAGTTGGCTTTTTTTATTAATCAATATAGGAGGTACAGGGTTAACTTTGAGACTTGCTGATATATTTGTGCTGGAGGTGTGATGATTACTGAGTGTGACATGTAGTACCATAAATGAGAAACACAGCAAATCTCTGTGTGGGACTATACTGAGCAGCTTTGATACATACTGATTTAAAGCCCAACTTTGAGCTAATTTGTTTTTCAAAAATGTCTCCCCTTCCTTCCAGGTGTAAAAATAGGGAAAAAAAGCAACTTAGTCTGAAATAATCACCTGATGCCGCATACACACGATAATTTTTCAGCATGAAAAAAAAAACCTTGGCCCAGATTCACAGAGCAATTACGCCTGTCTAACTGGTGTTAGACAGGAGTAATTTCAAATTTTGCGCGCCGTATCACTAGTTTGAATCCTCAAACCATGATACGGCGGCTTCGGGCTTCGATCCGAGAGGCTTACGTCTTCGTAAGCCTTCGGATCTACGCTGCGATATTTTTGCGGCCGCTGGGAGGAGTTTGCGTCGTTTTCATGCGTCGGGGTATGCAAATTAGTTTTTACGGCGATCCACGAAGGTACGAGTGTCCCTCGCAATCGCCTACGTCATTTTTTGGCTGCGTAATGTTAAAGGAGCTTTTTGCTGGTCTAACAGTGCGTAACCCATGTAAAGTATGGCCGTCGTTTCCCCGCTGCGTCGATTTGAAAATATATATTTTTTTTTAACGTAACTCGTTCGGGAATAGGAATGTACGTAAACGACGCTACTACGACGTGACGACGTGTTTTCGCGCAATGCACGGCGGGAAATTTGCGAACGGAGCATGCGCAGTTCGATCGCCGCGGGAACGCGCCTATTTTAAATGCTTCACGCCCCCTACTCGCGCAGATGGATTACGACGGGAGAAATACACTACGCCGCCGTTGTTTACTGGACAAAATCTACCTGAATTCCACGTAGAGCCAGGTAAAAAACGGCGGCGTAGTGTATTTCTGATACTCTACGAGAATCAAATTCTCTGTGAATCTGCCCCCTTGTTTTCAGCATGTAGAAAAAACTAAGTTTTTCCAACTTCATCATTAAAAACGACGTTGCCCACATGCCATTGTTTAAAAAAAATTATGTAGCAAAGCGCGGTGACGTACAACACATACGACGGCACTATAAAGGGGAAGTTCCATTCGCCTTTGGGCTGCTTTAGCTGATTCCGTGTTAGTAAAAGACGATTCGCAATTTTGTTACAGCGTGATGAATGTGCTTACTCCATTATGAACGGTAGTTTTACCAGAACGAGCGCTTTTGTCTGTTACAGCGTGATGAATGTGCTTACTCCATTATGAACAGTAGTTTTACCAGAACGAGCGCTCCCATCTCATAACTTGCTTTTTCTGAGCATGCGCAGGTTTTTTACGTCGTTTTATCCCACACACGATCATTTTTTACAACCCTAAAAACTACATTGTTTAAAACAACGTTAAAAAATGTAGCATGTTCGAATTTTTTTTTTTTTGGTCGTTTTTCAGAACCTGAAAAATGATGTGAAGCCCACACACAATCATTTTAAATTATGTTTTTTTCATGGCGAAAAATGATCGTGTGTACGAGCCATGAGTTTCAGGGTTCTATTCTGCAGTGCTGTCTTTTTGCTGCAAGATATCCTCAGTCTACCGGGTTAAAGGATAGCCAGTGTCACATTGTGAGTGCAGGGTGTTGTGGGCCTGCCCTCTGAGGAAGAGTGATCCTGGCACACTGCATTTAATAGGTAATTGTGCAGAGTGGACCTCAGTGCTGCTCACTGATACACTGAGAATTGTCCACTGCCTAATGAAGACAGAGGAGTACCCTGTGTCATCACATGACCAAAGTATATAAAAAATAAAGCAAAGTACTACTGAGGGGCCTGTCTGTCAAAAGGAGGAGTACTGGGAAGGCGGTAAAGGTCAGCAGCCTAATTCTTTTGCACTATGCCCAGTTCTTGCTTCTTTGCGCTACACCCAATTCAAAATGTCTCACCCCTTGTGCTGCGGCTGGAGGAATCTAATTCAACCTGCTATATTCTCTGTAATGTAAATGGATATGTACCTATTCTTTTATTTTTGAGGGTTCTTTTGATTTTTAAATAATGTGATAGTGCACCCCCTACGATCAAAACTTGGATACTACATATGTGTAAAAAGCTTATAATGGAGAAATACATTTACCAACACAGGGTAAATGCGGACAAGTTTGATAGGCTGTGGGATTTATGGCTTGCAACACCTGCATTAAGCCCCCTGGAACTTGTACGTGTAAGGCTGTTGAGGGGTGTATAGGACTAGATATAGTGGAGAGGGGAGGACCGGTTAGCCATTAATATGAACACCCGAATAGTTGGGAGGCTTCCAGGGAGTGGTGTGGGATTGGGCTTCTGGGGTATAGATTGAGCCTTGTATGCAAGTAGGGGTCAAGAGCATACTGCTGGTTGTACTTCTTGACTGTTATACGCAAGGATTGTGGTTGCATTGTCATTATGTCTGAATATTGTGCACGGTATGTCATGTTTTCTTACTCTGTACGTTCTGTGAGCAATAAAAAACTTTTTTGATTCAAGAAAAAAAAAAAATGTGTCAGCAAAGCAACAATGCTTAAGTGGAAATCGGATAGGGCCCCTATGCTATCTTTTTTGGAAACATCTTGTAAATTCAGTAGACCCCTTCCCTGTATAAGGTAACCGACTTGTCACAAGGCTGTCCCAACAAAATTGAGAAAGTGTGGAATATCTGAGTGGAATGTGAGTCTACTACTGACACACAAATTGATAGGGGTCCAGACCTCCTACTTCCTAGTAACAGTGGCTAACTAGCTAATACTAATTGGATTGGCCCCTCTCCACTGAGGGTTTCCTCTGTAACCTACATGCATCATTTTACAATATAGAGGACTAAATAAGATTTATTATCTGTTTGACACATTTACGTGATGGGGACAAATGTTTCTACTTATCCTGCTATTTTCTATAATACTGGTGTAGGCCTGAGCAATAGTTGGATAGTAAGCTATCAGGTTGTTAGCAGGTAATTTTCATGACCTGGGGAATGCCCAGTGGCTGTTTTGTACTTATTTTTTTGAAACATAATAAAGAGAAATTAAAATAAAAAAAGTGATGTGGCAGTACAAGATAAACACAAAAAACGATATGAAATAAACCAAATAAAAGCCAGGAAATCTTGACTTACTAACCTGGACTACAATTAATATTAGTAATACTGACCATCCCATCATCCTGTGTAATACTGTTCATAAAGAAGGCTACAATATAAAACTCAGAAAAACCCTTGTCTCAAATGAACCCAAGTAGCTTAATCTAGCATGTGAGGACCCGATGAAATGCAATGGACATCAAGAATAACTTTAAATGTGAAAAGACAATACCGCGCTGTCCAAATAGTGAAAACTTACAGCAGCTAACACAGCAAAATTGATCAAAAATTTTGCAAATAAAATAATGTACAAAGAAAAGTGTAGTGCTAAATAAATATGAGAAGGATATCCTAAATGGATATCGTAATTAGTATTACAAAATTAGTGATTAACACCATATGTGACCACCGTGTTAGAAAATAATGACTGAACAAACTAAAGTGCCAATCACATATGAAAGTCCAATAAATTTGGTAACTGAAGAAATTGATAGAGGATCCACCACCAAATGTCTGAAGGCTTACCGGAGAGCTTGAACCCAGATGAGCATATACCCACTAGGTCAATCTAGCTTGTTAGAGGTCACCCAGCCACAATAGGAATATCTTAGATATCTTGATGTATATCCTGGAGCCTAGCATAATGCCGCGTACACATGGTCGTTTTTTGCAATGAAAAAAAACGACGTTTTTTGTGAAGTAAAAAAACGACGTTTTTGAAACGTCACTTTCAAAGACGATGTTGCATACACACCATCGTTTTTTTCACAAAAAACGAGGTTACGTTCACCACACTTTTCCATTGAAGCTCGCTTCATAACTAGCTTCTGGGCATGCGCGGGTTGAAAAACGTCGTTTTAAACGATGTTTTTGCTACACACGGTGACTTTTTGTGAAACAAAAAACGACGTTTTGAAAAACGACACAAAAAATTCAAGCAGGTTGGAATTTTTTTTTGGTCGTTTTTTTGAAGACAAAAAACGACGTTTTGCCCACACACGATCAATTTAAATGACGTTTTAAAAAACGACGTTTTTTTTCATCGCAAAAAACGACCGTGTGTACGCGGCATAAAACTCAGCTCAAAGGATGCAGGAGGTTCAATGAAGAGGCTCCAAATTTAAAGTATCATGTCAAAGTATCCATTCAGTACATATTGAAGGAAGGAGGAAAAAGAAGAAAAAGGGGCGCACATAGCGTAATTCTGCGAATTATTCAATATTATTTATTAAAAGACAGAAATACACACACATTTGCAGTGATGTAAAGAGCGCTCATAAAATCACAAACAGTGGCATCAGTAGTCCTTCCCGACATGTTTCATTCTAGGGAACATCATCAAAAGTTCACCAGATAGATAGATAGAGGTTGGTTCCACAAGGAACCATTTGTTACCATCTCCGCCTTCCTCTACATACAGATTTGCCAAATATATCCATCAGGCACATAATCAGAAAGGGGACACTGCTTTAACCTATCAGATCTAACCAAAAGGCCATCATGACATTCAATCAGAGATTGGATTTGATCGCAGACAGCCAGCAGTTCCGCACGTTTAGATGGGCAGGCTCAACTTATGTAGGTGGCTTTATACAAGTGCCAAATTAACCTTAATTTTGCAGAATCTAGAAGAAGGTGCCTCTGGCTCTTTTGGTGCGATATATTAGCTTTATAGGCATAAAACAGAAGTGCGCCAAGAAGAGTTCTAAGAGCTGTTGTGCAGGCCACCCCTTTCATCAGTTCCAGGAAACAAATAGGGATAGATATTAGGATGGGTAAAATAGTAACTTCAATTATAAAGTGGGCAACCCAGGTTCAGTGTCACTGAATCAAAGGACATTGCCAAAAAAAATGGGTGGATTTGTCCAGCCCCAACATTCAGTGGGATTGACCAGTAAACTTTCTCAAGTTTTGGAACATGAAATCTATTTTTTTTCAGAAACTTTGAATACATAAGATGATCTCTAGCGGAACTAAGGGCTAGATTCAGGTACAGCGGCGTATCTTTAGAGCGCCGTAGCGTATCTTCCTTATGCTACGCCACCGCAACTTAGAGAGGCAAGTGCAGTATTCACAAAGCACTTGCTCCTTATTTGCGGCGGCGTAGCGTAAATTTAAGTTAAATTTAAGTTACGGCTGAAGCCATGTTTTTTGGCGTATCTTACTTTGTGAATCGGCGCAAAGATGCGACGGCGCACATTTGTACTTACGTTGGCGTATCTTGAGATACGCCGGCGTAAACCTTTCTGAATCCGGCCCTAAGTGTATAAATGGGTGAACAAAACATCTCCCCACAGGCATGTAGTCCAAAGGGAGGGGGCAAGCATGCTGACTAACCCCTAGCCAGAACAGCTCGGATGATGGGGGCAAGCTTACTGAGGAGAAACAGGAAGTGAGAAATTCAGACAAAGAAAAAAAACATTTAGAACGGAAATCAAAGGAAAGGGTAAGTGAGCCAACAATGCACTAGCTTAAATGGAACCTATTTAGAAAATAAAAAACAAACCTTTACAACCCCTTTAAGGGGCAACTGGTCTGTAGGAGAAACATTCTGTGAGATCTTAGCCAGGTTTGAGGAGAAAAGCTGGCAAAAGATTATGCAAGTTTTCCAGAAATCATACCTGGAAGGGGCACAGCAAAGTGACAGGGGGTCATTGTCCCATAGGAACTCCATACGCGCTCTCAATAACATATGTAGGGAATACTTCATTGAAGGCCAACAGTTGTCAAAAGAATCACTTTGCAAATATGATGTCACGGTCACTCCACACAAAGTGCATTCAGTCACCATTACCACAAGTAATCCCTGGCTGTGCAAACAGCCATAAATACCTACGGCTGCCAACAGCCTGTCATTGCAGTTTATAGGCTCTACGACTGCAGCTAACTACACAGGACTGTCAATCCCAGCTGCAGGAATCAGTAGATTCTTTATGCTTGAATTTACAGTGTAGCAAAATGCCCATGCAAATGGAGCCTACACGTGACCATTTTTCTCGGCTGGAAAAAAATGTAATTTTTCCCAACGGAATTCCTCTCAAGCCTGCCTTGCATACACACGTTCAGGCCAAATACCGCCCATCCAAAGCATTGTGACGTATAACACATACAACAGGACTATAAAGGGAAAGTTCCATTCAAACAGTGCAACCCTTTGGGCTGCTTTTGCAGATCCTGCATTACACAATGCAATAATTTGCACTGTGACGAATGTGATATCTCCATCACGAACGCTAGTTTTACCAGAAAGAGCGTTCCCATCTCATACTTGATTCTGAGCATGCGCGTTTTTTTCACCTTGGAAAAGCATAAAAAAGACCAGTATTCCTGGCGGGAAAACCCTGCCGTGAAAAAAGAAAGCTGGTTCTCTTTTTTTCCTGCAGTTTTCCCGTCGGGAAAACTGTGATGTAACATACACACGGGCGGGTCTCCGGGCCAAAAGCTCTCATGGCAGTTTTCACAACAGAAAAACAGTTGTGTGTACGAGGCATAAGAGGTGCATTTGACCTGCAGTTGATCTCCTTCTGACTTGCACTTGTCATTATTCATTGGGGTTTTGCATTCCCATAGACTTGTACAGGAATTCAAAACCTGTTAGAGGCAAACAAAAACTTTCCAACATTAGCACTAAAGGCTTGTATTTTCTCTCTAATACAGCAGCGCTGATCATTTGTGGAACCCATTATGTAGTTTTTAATAAATGCGTATCTCTTTCATCATGTTTACTAGTCCCCCGAAGAGAAAACCAAAAATAAATAAAAATAATCCATCTATCTTCTACAACACACTGGCCAGTGTATCCTAATGGCTCCACAAAATAAAGTTTCATTGTGGCTTTGTTTCGGAGGAGTACTGTTAGTGTAGTCATCAAGACTATAATATCAATTCATGGTGAACATTGCCCGCATGTCCAAAAAAATAACTTGTAGGGTAAATAATGGCCTAGTGTCATATACTACACTTTATGTGTTGCATTAATTATAATCATTACGTGTATACGAATGTCTAGTTATCTTTCTTAATGACATATTACAAAAAGGGGGCCTCTCAGCACATATCTATTATTTAATCAAAATTTAACATTCATTGGCACTTGCGCCCTACAAGGCTGTGTTTATTTTCTATTTGTACGGTAGAGTAGATCCTCCCGAAGAGAATGAGGGACCATGGTCCACGGCGATGTGAATTACTGTCATAGCTTGTGACATCTGCAGCTATTAATATCCGAGACTGCTAATATATGTTATTATGCGATGCTGGCCTGTATACTTTGCTCTCCAGAGTAGCAATCCTTTCACAAATAAGCAACGGACTGACTTAATTGTACCAAGGCTGCTGTTTGAAAGAGTCTGTATGTTCTATCATTGAGATATTTGTGTTGTAGTTCAGACATAAATGCTAGGATTTTTCCTTGTCAAAATATCTTTATTTGGGTAAACAAGAAAGTTGTACAGATGCAATAAATGAAGGATTATACAATAAGGAGCAACATTGGAGATTCCTTAATGGTTAGCGCGGGAGCTGTTTCTCCCGAAAGAGTCATATTACGTTTGGATCTGTGTTGCGTTCAAGGTTGCAGTAATTGGTTACGAAGTCAGGAGACTTAGCATGTTTTTTGCTAGTTAAAGAGATCGAACAGGACTCGGGGTGTTGACTTGAAATGGAGCAAGGTTACATGCAGGTTTGGAATCTCCAATGTCTAACATGTTACATCAATATAAATGTATATATCTATTAGCAAATTTAAGAAAACAAAATTTGGGTTAGGGAAGGGAAGGAGGTGGGGAGGGGGGTGGGGGTGGGGGGGAGAGCGTCTGCAGGAATGGTCGGAGATTCCCTGTCAAAGAGGTATTTACAAAGGATGGAGCATTACATTGGCTGGGCTACCACGGCAGAAGTACATCATTATTAAAATCACCAGGGATTGCGTAAGCAGACCAGGGATGCCATATCTTCTCAAACTTGGCGGTGGTGTCCGTATCCATTGCCATCATTTTGGCGTGGGTCATCGCACAGTTCATTCTCCTTTCCACTTCGCAGAGTGGGAGATTGGGTGATTTCCAGGCCTTTGCTAAGGTCTGTTTTGCGGCTGTGAGCAGCTGAAGTATTAACTTAAATTGTGTGTGCGACAGATTAGTCGGCTTGAGATTCAGTAATGCAATTTTGGGGTCTGGGGGGATGTTCTTTTTTGTGAGCGTGTTCATTATGTGGAAGATTTCCTTCCAAAATAACTGTGCTTTTGGGCATGTCCACCATATGTGAAGATAGGTCCCTGGGGCCGAGCAACCCCTGAAACATTCTCCAGGGTAGTCTTTGGTAAATTTAGCTATCCTGGCTGGCACTAAGTACCACCTGGTTAGTACCTTGTAATTGGTCTCGATTGCTAGTTCGTTCCGAGAAGCGGACCTGGTGTTGTTCCATATTTGTTTCCATTCGTGAGGTTCCAACTCTATTCCCAGGTCCTCTTCCCATTTACGAACATACAGAAGTTTCCCGGGGATAGTGGAGGAGAGCAGGTGGGAGTATAATACTGATATTTTACCTCTGGCGTGTGGCTCATTTTTGCAGTAATTTTCAAAACTAGTTATACGGAGAGGTGATGGTGAAGCGTCAATAAACGGTTTGAAGAAGTTTTTGATTTGTAGGTACCTGAACAGTTCAGAAGGTGGTATACCATACTTTTCTTGGATAGTTGGGAAGGACAAGACGGAGGCGGAATCAATAAAATTGTGCAAACAGGTGCAATTTCTTAACGACCATTCCTTGAAGGAGTTGGGGTAGACCCAAGCTGGGTAGAATGCAGGGTTTTTGTGAAACGACAGCAGTGGGGTGTGTGGGGATAGTAGGGAGTTTTTGATCTTTATTCTATCCCAAAGGGAGAGCAAGTGTTTTGTGATGGGGTTACTTATATGTTTACGTGACTTGGCGGGGACCCAAAGTATGTTGGATATTGGGGTAGGATCGCTATCGACGGCTTCGATTGAAACCCATATGGGTGGTTCCTGGGTAGCGTGGTAGTTTGTCATAGTCGCTAGTTGCGCTGCCCTGTAGTAATTAGTGATATTGGGGTAGCCCAACCCACCATTGGCTTTGGGAAGGTGCATAGTTTGAGGTTTTATTCTAGGTCTGCTGTTTTTCCAGATAAAGTTGGACATTTTCTTTTGCGTCATTCTTAGGTAGTGCGAAGGGATGGGGATAGGGAGCACTCTAAAAAGGTAAAGGAGTTTAGGGAGTATCGTCATTTTGACGGCATTGAGCCTTCCTAGCCAGGACAGAGGGAGGTGAGACCATGAGTTTAAGAGGGCTGATAGGTGTTTTAGTAGTGCGGGGTAGTTGGACGAAAATAAATCAGACAGTGTTGCCGTGAGGCGTACTCCTAGGTAGGGGATGTTCTTTTCTGTCCAAACAAAGGGTAAGCCATGCTTGGCAGCTTTTAGTTCAGTGTCTGAGAGTGAGATATTAAGAGCGAGGCATTTTTTGGGGTTGATGACCAGGCCTGAGAAAGATGCAAACTTGTTTAAGATTGGGATTAGGTTGGGGCCCGTTACTTGGGGAGATGAGAGGAACAGGAGAATGTCATCTGCGAATAGGCACAATTTATGTTTATAGCCACCTACCTCTATACCTAGGATTGTTGGGTCTGACCTAATTTTTTGCGCCAGAGGCTCGATAAGGAGGGCAAATAGTAGCGGGGAGAGTGGGCAACCCTGTCTAGTTCCTTTGCTAATGGTGAAGGTTTCTGACTTGTATCCCGCGTACTTAACGTAGGCCTTCGGTTTGTTGTAGAGCTCTGTGACCCATGTCATAAAGTTGGGGCCAAAGCCCCAGTTCTGTAGTGCGTATCCCAGGTATGACCATGATACGGAGTCGAATGCCTGCTTGATATCTAAAGAAAGAAAGCAAGCAGGTATTCCCCTTTTCTTTGCAAAGTGAGCTAAAAGATTTGCCCTCCTTATATTGTCTCCTGCTTGACGGTTAGGCATGAAGCCTACTTGGTCCCGGTGTATTAGAGTTCCAATTATTTTGTTTAAGCGGGTTGCTAGTATTTTGCCTAGTAGTTTTATGTCTATGTTTAGCATGGATATTGGACGGTAGTTCTCGCTGAGGGTCGAATCGGTGTGTTGTTTGGGAATCATACAGATGGTAGCTAGAAGGGATTCCTGTCTAAAGGATTTATGCTTTAGGAGGTCATTGAAGGCTTCGGCCAGTCTTGGGGAGATGAGTTCGACAAAGGATTTATAATATTGGGCTGAGAACCCGTCAGGGCCCGGTCTTTTGTTGAGTTTTAATTCTTTAATAGCTTCTACTACGTCGTTCGTGGAGATTGGTTTGTCTAGGTGATTTTTCTGGGATTCTGTCAGGCGGGGGAGCTGGAATTGTGAAAAGAAGGAGTCAGCCTCCGTTCCATTAAATGTGTTTGTTTCTGAGTATATCTTTTTCAGATGGGAGCTAAATTTCTGAACTATTTTATAGGGGTTACTAGAAGTGACATTGTTCGCTACTTTGAGTTTGATGGGGGTATACGTTTTGTTGATGGAGTTGAGTGCTCTGGCTAAGTAGGTCCCTGATTTGTTGGCCCTTTTGTAAAAGGTATGTTTGGATCTATTCAGGGTCTTATTTGCTGATTCTGTGAGGAATAGATCATACTCCAAACGAGCTTTGTCTAAGCGGTTTTTAGAGGAAGGGGAATGATCATTTTGGAAGGCCAGGAAGGCTGTGTTGAATTCGGTTTCAAGGGTCTTTGCCATCTGAATTCGTTTTTTTTTAAGGATCCCCATTTGCCTTTGGAGTGCGCCCCTCAGAACTGGCTTGTGGGCTTCCCAAAGAGTGAGGGCCGAGATTTCGGGGTTCATGTTAAATTTTAGGTATTCCTGGAGAGTTTGTTTAATTTCTTGGCTGTGAGTTGGGTGTTTGAGTAAAATTTCTGGTAGGTACCAGGTAGGGTCCTGTTTTTTGGGGATAGTAGATGCAATCGTTGTGCAGACCGCATTGTGGTCCGACCAAGGGATAGGGATGATAGTTGAGTTGACGACTTCAGGCAGCATACCTATAGTTAGGAATATATGGTCAATGCGGCTTAAAGAATGGTGGGGGTTGGAGTAGTAAGTATAGATACGTTTTGCTGGGTTCATTTCTCTCCATGTATCTGCTAGACTATATTTGGCGAGAAGATTGGGGAGTGTCCATTTGGCGTGATGCTTTGGTTGGATATAAGGTGATCTGTCTAAAAATGGGAGCAGTACTTGGTTTGAGTCTCCGCATATCAGTAGGGACCCCAGTTTGTGAATTGTGATGGTTTGAAAGAGATGGGACATAAATGGCATAGGGTTTGTATTTGGGGCGTAATAGGACACCACTGTAACCGCGGTGTCTAAGATGGATCCTGTCAAGATGAGATAGCGGCCTTCGGGGTCTTTTATTTCAGATAGAAGGGTGAATGGAGTGGTTCGGTGGAAAGCAATTAAGGTGCCTCGTTTCTTGGAGGATGCTGAGGCTGTATACACTTGCGGGTAAGTCGCACTGAAGTGCTTGGGGGTAGAGTTCGGGGTGAAGTGGGTTTCTTGTAAGCACACTACGTGGGCTTTTTTAGCCTGGAAAAGCCTGAATGCTTTTGTACGCTTTTGTGGAATATTCAAACCTTGCACGTTGAGTGTCAATATGTTCAAGGGTGCCATGGTAGCCAAACCAATAAACTCTTCTTACCGTGGTTCAGTGAAGGGAGTTTTCCCAGACCATTCCATGCAGACAGGAGGGGAGGGTGGGAGGGGGGGAGGTTCAGAACTTCAACCTTGAAAAAAAAATAGAAAACAATACATATTATTGCACGCATAAACATCAGAATACAGAAAAAGTGAACAATGTTTGCCCGAGGTGGGGGAGAAGGTCCCCCGCCCAGGGAAAAGGGGCCTTCGTCAAGTCCCCAGATAATAGCCTGGGGGCCGGAGGTGGGCCTAGTGGGACGCGTGTTCGCCCAGAATCAGAAAGCCGCTTACTAAAATGTGAAAAATCGCACCTCTGGGGGTGCACAAGCTCCCATTTGATCACATAATAAGACTTAGGTTAGGTTTGTTAACATTTTAGGGCGCTTAGGGGTGGTAGGGGCCAGAGAGGGAGGGCCAGCGATCATGTTTGGGGATAGGGGGTTGGGGACTCCCTGAGTAGCCCCATGAGTGATTGGCGGGGCAGACTATGTGTCAAAAAAGGTACTTGGGGTCAGGGCCTATGCTGGCTGGGATGTAGATAGCCTGATTCGTGTGTAGAGAATTTGTTGAGGAAGGGGTGCAGGTGTTAAGGGATGGGTGTTGAGGGATGGGACCTGTGATAGGGGTGAGGGCACCTGCATTTTCCTGAGTCAGGGCTTAGTGGGTGAACAGTTCAATTGTGGGGTTGGGAGAGGGAGGCCCTGTTGTATTGTGGGGGGCATAAAGTGGTGTGTGATGTGTGAGGTGCCAGTATGACCATTTCCACCTGATGCTATGTCCAGGAGGGAAGGGGGAAAGGGAGATTTCCAGAAAGGTGTGGTAAAGAGAACATAGTCCAGCTAGCACGCTTTTGGCCTATGGGGGTGAGGGCAGAATAGTTGTTGCTTGGGGATTCAGTCCATGGAATCTTCTTGTTCTTGAGGCTGCGGGACAAATCTACCCCGTTTGTTTGACTGGTGTGAGCCATTATTCTGACCCTGATGTGGGGAGTTGTTGCGTGAAGATGCTGATGCTGTTCTTCTGCGGGTGGATGAAGTAGATGCAGGGTTGTCAATTAGCTTGAAGTCCAGAAGAGCCTGGTGCAATTGGTCAGGTGTTCTGCAGGTTATTTTGGTGCCGTGGATCGTGAAGCGCAGAGAGAAGGGGAACCCCCATTGGTACCTGATGTTGCGTTGTTGCAGCTCTGTTAGAAGGGGTTTCATGGCTCTCCTTTTGGCGATGGTTAGCTGTGAAATGTCAGCGAATATTTGATAGCTGTGGCTTTGGAAGGAAAGGGTACCTTTCTCCCTTGCTGCCTCCAGGATCTGCTCTTTGGTTCTGAAAAAATGAAACTTGGCTATAATGTCTCTGGGGGGACCTTCAGCTTTTTTTGGGGAGAGTGCCCTGTGCACTCTGTCCATCTCTAATCTCTCCACAGGTATACCCGGCAGAAGTTCTTGACACAGTGCCAAAATGGTTGCTTGTAAGTCCAGAATTGATTCCGGTATGCCCCTGAACCTCAAATTGGACCTCCTGGCCCGGTTCTCAAAATCTTCTAGCCTGCTTTGTAGGGTCTGGTTCTCTTCTTTAAGTGCTTCCAATTCAGTCAGACATTCGTGGGTGTGGGTTTCTATTTCATCTACCTTCTCCTCAAGGACCTCAGTCCGGCTCCCCAATTCTCTGATTTCTTTGGTGAGGTTTGCAGTTATTTGGTCAGATGTGTGTTTCAGGGCTTTTTGGAGCATTTTTTCAAATTGCCTCAGTAAGTCTGAGGGGACTTCCTTCTTGCTAGTGGGGGTTTGAGGAGAGTCATTTGTGTCCTCTTCTTCATTGTCTGAAGCATAGTTCGCCGCTGTAGCCATGTGTGAGGCAGGTTTCACTGTGCGCTTCTGAGTTTTCCCTGAGGGGAGCTTCTCTGAGGTGACTGGCGCCTCTTTTGCAGCGCCTTTGATCCGCTGGGAGCCGCTGCTGAAATTCGATTTAGTTTTATTCCTTGTGCCTCCCAGCACCATTTTTTCGCTCACCCTTCCTCTCTCACCTCTTAGCGAAAAGTACCCGTTGTTGGTTTCGACGGGAGATCGATATAACTGAAAATATCTGCGGCTTTCTTCCTTCCAGGAGCGGAGCTCTAGTCAGACATGTCTTGCCTGCGTGAGCCCGCGCGCGCGTCCACCAAATGCTAGGATTTTTATTGTAGTTCTGTTTCTTTTATCAAAGCTGTCTTTATACAACAAACATAGGGGCAATTTATTTGTTTCTAGGTTGGTAGTACCATAGAAAAAAAAAAACCTTATGACCTCTATAAGTCGAATTTTCTCTGTAACCTGGGACAGGGCTTGGAGCAGGGGGGGGGGGGCATTTTCCCCAAGGGCTAGTCCTAACAATATATGCTGGGCAGGTGGCCCTAAGTGAAGAAGCATCACTATTCAGGCATTGATCAAAGCAGGATCCACAGTCAAAGACATACAGTGGCCATTCTATAGCTACCTACGATCACCTCTGAGGTCTCATGTAGCTAAATATCAAAAACGGAAAAGCAAGTAAATTTTGAAACCTTTGGAGAGACGTGTTAAAATAAACCATATCCTCTAGGAACACCTTTTTTTCCTTGAAGCATCATGGCACCATTTACAATATATACTTTATTTAGCCCATTGGAATCTTTCCCTATCACAAATGGTCAACAGCCATATGTCTGCTAGAAGGGTGGTTCTTATGAGGGCCACAATTCTGTATAGGCACCATAATCCTTGGGCCACACAACCTGCCAAAAATTGTGTTGATGTCTGTCAGTACCAAGATTTCCCTATTTAACTTCTTAAGACCCGGGTCATTGACAAATGATGGCCACAAGGTGACTCTACAGATCTGGAAGGTCGTCTTTTTATGGCCACATCTCCTTCGGCCACTGGGGGGCGTGCACGCGTCACTGAGATGCACGTGCCTGGTGGCCGCGATCTCCGCCAGGTACCCGCGATCGGCCGTTAGACAGCCAAGGATGTGGATCTCTGTGTGTAAAAACAGAGATCCAGGTCCTGTCAGGGAGAGGAGACCAATGCTGTGTCCCTTGTACATAGGGACACAGATCGGTCACCTCCCCCAGTCAGTCCCCTCCCCCCACAGTAAGAATCACTCCCAGGGAACACATTTAATCCCTTCCTCGCCCCCTAGTGTTAACCCCTTCCCTGCCAAAAATGTGTCAAAAGTGTCAGATGTGTCTGCCATAATATTGCAGTCCTGACAAAAATTGCAGATAACCGCCATTACTAGTAAAAAAAATCATATATTTTTTTTTCATAATTCTATCCCCTATTTTGTAGCCGCTATAATTGGGATGTTTATTATAGCAAAAAGTTAAAAATATATTTTTTTTTTCAAAATTGGCGCGCTTTTTTGTTTATAGCGCAAAAAAATAAAAACCATAGAGGTGATCAAATACCACCAAAAGAAAGCTCTATTTGTGGGGGGAAAAAAGGACGTCAATTTTGTTTGTGAGTCATGTCGCATGACCGCACAATTGTCAGTTAAAGCAACGCAGTGCCAAAAGCTGAAATTTCGCCTGGGCAGGAAGGGGGTATATGTGCCCAGTAAGAAAGTGGTTAAACATAACTAATCCACATTATTCTTGTTCTGTTTACCTGCGCCTTCTCAGTGGCTGTGTATCTGTTCCTAGTGCACAATAATGGCAGTCCATGTTATTTAAGAGGGGGTAAAACCTTGAATGCACCTAACATGTTACCAGAATGTTATCCTATTCTACATGCTTCTTATATGGCTTATCCAATGTTTGGCATTCTTTAATCCCATAGCAAACATATTTTATTGTAAATTATTCCATTTTGTTTCCTTGGTAACAAATTACTGTCCCCTACATGGCAGAGATCCAAGAGTGCAAGTCAAGAAAAATTTAGAGTGACACGAACATTCTCCCATCACAGCATTAACTGTGAAACTCCTGTACTCAAGGGACCGGACCGAGTACGTACGGTTGGCTAAAGGGAGGAAAACAGCATATTAACAATCCCAATGTCCTATAGAAAATTGGAAAGTTATATGCTAACTCACAGCAACTCCTTAAAATTATACTTTTTTTTCCAATTATAAAATATAAAAAGAGAGAAAGAGATAGAGAAAATGAACTTGTTTTATCAAATCTGCATTTATAAAAATCTCTAGTTTCTACGTTTTATTATAAGCATCTAAGCAGGTGGTGAAATATGATACCTGCGTGGGCTCCATCGTCGCTTTCACCCTTTTGATTCCTGGAGTACAATCTTGTTTCAGGACTAATAACATAATATTAAAAAGAGAATCCTAAAATGTATCTAATCCCACCCAAAAATTTTTTTTTAGATATTAAGGTTTACCAATCCAGGTGTACTGGAGCATGTGTCTGACCCATTTTAAAAATTTGTGCCGCACCGCCATGCATCTGCAAAAAGACAGCGTGTTTTTGTGCATTATATTTGACTTGGTAATCCTTCCAGTAACAAACTTCCTTTACCAAAGGTGACAACATTGACTTTACTTTATTTATGAAGGAACAGCATTGTCAATCTAGGGCAGAGCTACAGAACACCTCTCATCTCCAAACATAGGCGTAAGGTGTTGCGTAGTTTGAAGAGAGAGCTGAGAACAATATAACTAATAACATACAGTGGGTATAGAAAATAATCAGCCCCCCTCCATACACACACTTTAAAATATCACATTTTGTTGCTTTGTAGCCTGAAATGAAGACAGACACAGTTTTTGTTGTATCCAGCTTTATTTACACAGTGCAACTTAAAATATCCAAGTGAAAGATATAACACCAACATGTCAGAAAAATATATAAATAATATGAAAAAACAGAATCACCGAGTTGGAAAAAGGATCGCCCCCTTGTGTCAGTATTTTGTTGAACTACCTTTTGCTTTAATTACAGCCTTTAGGCCCCTTTCACACTGGAGGTGCAGTGGCCGTATAGCGACGCTATACTGTCATATTTACAGCGATATTCGCCGCTAACGGTGCGTTTTTAACCCCCGCTGGCGGCCGGAAAGCGGTTAATACCACCGGCAATGGGCCTGCAGAGGCCCATTGCCGGCGGTATTACCACGGTTTTCCACTGATTTCAATGGGAAGGAGCGGTGTAGGAGCGGTAAACACCCCTGCTCCTATACCGCTCCAAAGATGCAGCTAGCAGGACTTTTAGAGCGGCTTTGGGCTTTCACACTGAAGACTGCAGGACAACATTTTATCAGGCGGTTTAGCGGCGCTATTTTTAGCGCTAAACCGCCTAAAAAACTTGTCAGTGTGAAAGGGGTCTTAGTCTGTTGGGTAATGTCTCTACTAACCTAACTTTGCAATATTTGCCTACTCTTCTTTGCAGAACGTCTCAAGTTCAGTTAAATTTGATAGTGACCCATTCCACAGATATTTAATGCAGTTTAAACCTAGGCTCTGACTAGAACATGCATGGTCATTCACCATTTTCTCCTTCAACCACACAGTGGTTGTCATGGATATGCAAAAAAATCTGGCAGTTATCTGTGTCCATGTGTGCATTAGAGGCCTGTCTTTGTTCTGTCTGCCTCTTTATCACCTTTCCTTCCTGTATGGCCCCACCCAGGCCATCTTAGGAAGTCTATATTAACTGTTGCACTGCAGGTCTGCAGTGCTGATCAACCTTTGTTTGTAGCTAAGAGTTCCTGTGCTAGTTAACCTTCCTGTGTACCGATTTGGCTCGTCCCAGACTACTCTTGCTTGCCTGTGACCCCGACCTTTTGGCCTGTCCCTGGTTACCCTTGTCTGCCTGTTGCCCTGACCTCGGCTTACCATCATTATCGCTTGTCCTGCTTGCTGCTTCTCCTCTTTCCTTGTGGAGCGTGACCAAGCGGATCCCAGGGGTCGCGACCTGGATCCAGTTGCGGTGAAGCCCATCCTCACCACTAGAGGCTCTGGTGAACACAAAGCTGGGTCTTAGATTCTGCGCCCTGGGGGATCTTGGGTTCATGATTCCTCTCTGATCGCAGCAGTCGGCTAAGGGTCCACTACCCTGTGGTGCATCCCTGTCCCCAACGGGGTGCACTTGTCACCTGGCCTCAGGTGACCTGACAGTTTGAACAGCCATGAATCCGCCCGACGTGCCGTTCCCTGCAGACGATCCATTACAGGGCATTGTTCGCAGACTCGAGACGCATGAAGCTAATCAGGCTCAGGTGATGCGTCTCCTTCAGGATCTGGCTTCCCGCTTTGATTAGCTTCAGACTTTGTTGGAAACCCAAAATCCACAACCCCAAGTACAATCAGTGGTGACACCTGTCGCAGAGTCGCATTCACTGAAACTACCACCTCCAATCCCTTTTTCTGGAGACTCCAAGGCCTGCAGGGGGTTTCTTAGCCAGTGCACCATCCATTTTGAACTTCAGCCTCAAAACTTCTTGTCTGATTAGGCAAAGATAGCCTATCTTATTTCTCTCCTTTCCGGTAAAGCTCTAGCCTGGGCTGCCCCCATGTGGGAGAAGAATGATCCGGTAGTTTCCAGCCTGTCCGATTTCCTGAAGCTCTTCCGTAACATCTTCGATGAGCCGGCTCGGGCCTCTTCAGCGGCTAGTGCTCTTTTACGTCTCCGCCAAGAATCCTGTTCGGTGGGACAATATGTTCTTCAGTTCCGTATCCTCTCAGCTGGAACAATGAGACCCTGGTCGCTATCATTTTACATGGCCTCTCTGACCGAGTGAAGGACGAATTAGCCGGAAGAACCATCCCTGTCGGTCTGGACGATGTCATCTCCCTATGCAACCAGATCGATATTCGTTTTCAGGAGAGGTCCATAGAAAAAAGACACCAACACTCCCTAGGTCTTAGCCAGTCTGAGCTCCCCTCACTTCGTCCTGTGGACCATCCTCTGCCTGCTGAGGAACCTATACAGCTGGGCCGGACCAGACTAACCCATGAAGAACGTGCTAGGCACAGAACTCTGGGCATGTGCCTCTATTGTGGAGGCAAGGACCATATTCGTGACTCCTGCTCGCTTCGCCCAGGAAACGTTTAGGTCTAAAACATAGTATAATACTTAATACTTAATATTTAGAAGGTGGAGTATTGGACCCAGAAACATCACCTTCCCGTCTGCTTCTTCCAGTGTCCCTTCATGTAAGCACTTTTCCCCAATCGGTCCTTGCACATCTGGATTCCGGGGCTGCCGGCAACTTTATGGACTGGAGAACTGCTTCTTCTATGAAACTCACCCTTTCACCCCTCACCACGCCGCTGGTAGTCTCGGCAATTGATGGCACTGTTCTCCCAGGGGGCCTGATTCGCTTCCAGACACTACCTATTAGGATGTCGATAGGGATTCTCCACCAGGAGTGGATATCCTTTCTCATCCTACCCAAAGCCTCTACCCCTATTGTATTGGGCCTTCCTTGGCTACAGCTCCACTCTCCCCATGTGGACTGGGTCTCTGGACAGATCCTGGCTTGGGATCCTTCAAGTTTCCCGTCATGTCTTTCCAAGGTGACTCCCAAGGAGAGACTTCCGGTTGCTACCACATACGTATCTTCTGATCTTCCCACTGCATACAGCGATTACCGGGATGTGTTCTGTAAGAAGTCGGCTGAGGTGCTTCCTCCCCATAGGTCCTTAAACTGTGCCATTGACCTTGTTCCTGGAGCAACTCTGCCCAGGGGTCGTACATACCCTCTGTCCATCCCGGAAACCCAGGCCATGTCTGAGTATGTCGCAGAAAATCTCAAGAGAGGTTTCATCCGGAAATTGTCATCGCCTGCAGGAGCAGGGTTCTTTTTTGTTGCCAAGAAGGATGGTACCTTGAGACCCTGCATTGATTATCGAGGCCTAAACGCTGTTACTATTAAAAATCGTTATTCCTTACCCTTAATATCTGAGCTATTGGATAGTTGGACTAGGTTGGATCTCAGAGGGGCGTACAACCTCATTCGAATACGAGAATGTGATGAATGGAAGAGTGCGTTTAACACTCGAGACGGCCATTACGAATACCTGGTCATGCCCTTTGGGTTGTGTAATGCCCCAGCCGTGTTTCAAAACTTTGTCAATGAAATCTTCAGGGACCTGCTGTACCAGTTTGTTGTCATCTATCTGGATAACATTCTTATCTTTTCGGATAATCCCCTGGTTACCCTTGTCTGCCTGTTGCCCCGACCTCGGCTTACCATCACCATTCGCTTGTCCTGGTTGCTGCTTCCCGTCTCTCCTTGTGGAGCATGACCTAGGGGATCCCAGGGGTCGCGACCTGGATCCAGTTGCGGCAAAGCCCATCCTCACCACTAGAGGCGCTGGTGAACACAAAGCTGGGTCTTAGATTCCGCGCCCTGGGGGATCTTGGGTTCGCGATTCCTCTCTGATCGCAGCAGTCGGCTAAGGGTTCACTACCCTGTGGTGCATCCCTGTCCCCAACAGGGTGCACTTGTCACCTGGCCTCAGGTGACCTGACAGTGGTCATTTTTGCTGTGATCTTTGGGTCATTGTCATGTTGGAAGGTAAACCTTATTCACATTGACAGGGGCAGCAGATTTTCCTCAATATTTTATGGTATGTTGATGCCATTCATTTTTCTCTGCTGCAGAGAAACAACCCCATAACAGGATATTACCACCTCCATGCTTTACTGTAGGAATGGTTTTACGTGGATTGTGAGCTGTATTGGATTTTTGTCAGACACATCGTTTGGAGTTGAGGCCACATAAATACATTTTAGTCTCATCTGACCATAACACCTTTATCCATGTAGCCTTAGAATCTTCAAGGTGCATTTTGGTAAAGCTCAGTCATGACTGCATGTGGTCATTCTCGAGGAGTGACTTTTTTCTTGCAACCCTCCCATATAAGCCACATTTGTGGAGAATGTGATATTGTTGTCACATGCATGCAATGGGGGAGATTTACTAAAACTGGAGCACTCACAATCTGGTGCAGCTGTGCATGGTAGCCAATCAGCTTCTAACTTCAGTTTGTTCAATGAAGCTTTGGCAATATAACCTAGAAGCTGATTGGTTTCTCTACAGAAGTGAGCCTAATTTTGTACTCTCTAGCTTTAGTAAATAAACCCCAATGACCACTCTTTGTCATAAATTCCTGCAGCTGCTTCCGAGCCTGTAGGCTGTAGGCCTCTTGGTAGCCTCTCTGACTAGTTTCCTTCTGGCTCTTTCATCCACTTTGGAGCGACATCCTGATCCAGGGAGGGTCTGTGTTGTATCAAATACCTTCCACTTCTTAATAATGGACTTCACTGTGCTTCTAGGCACTGATGAAGTCTTTGACATTTTTGTATCCATCTACTGACTTGTGCCTCTCCACAAATTTATCTCTGAGCTCTTTTGTCAGTGCCTTGCCACCCATAGTTGATTGTTTGCTTCAGTTGCCCTATCTGGGACTGAAATTCTTCAGGAAAGCTCTTTTCATACTGAGCTAATCAAAATGACCACCGCTGATCACAGTTGAAAGTTAAATGGCTTTGTGTGCCATTGGGAATGTGATTAGCTACATCTGATTGCGTTTACAAGTCATTTTTAGGGGTGATCCTTTTTCCAACTCAGTGATTTTTGTTTTTTCATTTTCTTTTGGCATGTTTTATTATATAATTCACTTGGATGTTATAAGTTGCACTGAGTAAATACAGCTGGATAAAACAAAAAGTGTACTTTTGGCGGTCCAAGTAATTAATGTAAAAAAACTATAAATATTTATTTATCAAAAAGGCATATATGAAGAAAATTGTATACATAACTTTGTGAAAACAGTATAGTATCAGCATATGATCTCAGTACATATTGCACAGGATATTTAAAAAAAAAGCTTATACTTATGCAGATATAATCAAACCAGAAAACATATAGCATCAGAGGGTCTATATAAACGTTTAATTCTTGAAACTGAGTTCAATATGCGAAATGTTAGATCTTGCTTTTACTCTTGACATATTTCACGCACAGGGCGCTTCATCAGGAGCATAGAGGTCTAATGACAGACATACATAGCACGAACAAAGAACATCAAAAGATGTCAATTAGTTAAACCAGTTTATACATAAAACACATAAACAAATGAAAAATAAAATATTAGATTAAAAAACTGCCAGTCATTGTTACTAGTGCATCACGTCAGGGTGTCCTGCCTCCCAAATGCACCCTCAACCAGACTAACTCCACCCACCAGATCATCAGCCCTTAAGTAGGTGTAAAAACCAATTAGAAAAGGAAACAGAAGGGAAAAAGGAGTTTGGGGTTACGACATTTAACCCCAAACATTTGGGAGGCGGGACACCCTGACGTAATGCATTTTATTTTTCATTTGTTTATGTGTTTTATGTATACACTGGTTTAACTAATTGACATCTTTGGATGTTCTTTGTGCATGCTATGTATGTCTGTCATTAGACCTCTATGCTCCTGATGAAGCATCCTGTACGCGAAACATGTCGAGATTAAAAGCAAGATCTACCATTTCGCATATCGAACTCAGTTTCAAGAATTAAAAGTTTATATACACCCTCTGATGCTATATGTTCTCATGTTATGAATATATCTGCATAAGTAAAAGCTTTTTTTTAAATATCCTGTGCAATATGTATTGAGATCATATACTGATACTATACTGTTTTCACAAAGTAATTTTTTACAATTTTCTTCATATATGCCTTTTTCATGAATAAATATTCATAGATATTTTACATTAATTACTTGGACCGCCAAAAGTCCTTTTTATTAGTCCAACTTAATTCCTACTTCCATATTATTAAGACGTTGGTACATTTAAATAGTTGTATTCACAGCAATTAGTCACCGTGTGTTTTATGCATATCCTGGCAAGGTCCATTTAAAAACAAAAAGTGTGTATGTCTTCATTTCAGGATGCAAAGCAACAAAATGTGATTATTTTAAAGGGGGTGATTTTTTTTTTGTACCCACTGTAAAAGTACAGATGGAGAGCACAGAAAGTTATTAGCTCACAAGTTTTTTGGCAGGGCAGATTAACGAGAACACACACTCGCACCTTCACAGCTGTCAAATTAGACATGAATGGAACTGCCCACATGCGGATGCACGGAACCCAACATCCTGGGTGGGTAAAAATTGCCCTTCGCATTTGTGTAGGCATAAATAAGCCCAAGTGAATGAAATCTAAGCAGCCAAACAGGAGCAAATAGGTTCTGGGATTTACAGTCAATTTACTATTTACTCCAAGCTGAACTACAGGTAACTTTTTTCATTTTTTTTTTTTTAAATGTGGAAATTTATAACCTTTTGAAATGTGCAGAGATCTCCTTTTAATTTCTGTCCCAGTAAAATTATGTATGGGATGAAGGAAAAAATCCTGGATCGCCGCACTCCTCGGAAAACGATGTCTTTATTTAAGCATAAGCAAACAAAATTTCAATAGAAAAAAAAACAGCCAAAATGCATGCAGTCAAAAACGGTGAGTGGACAAGGAGAAAAGGGCTGACATGTTTCACATCATGTGATGCTTACTCGTATGCTAATTGTGCACAGCCAGCATCCTCTTGGTTTGATTGGGACGGAAGCAATGGGGATCATTTGTTTTATGGAGCGGTACACTTCTCTTTAGTAAAATTATGTAGTAGGGTTGCCACAGTTTCTTCAAGCTGAACCTGAACACTTTAGCAGCGCACAGCAATTTTTTTTAAACGTATTTTTTAAGGGGGAATGCTGTGGACTCTGGTGTAAAGGAGAACTCCAATGTAAGGGGGTTTCTGATCACCAAAGCCCCCACTTACTTCAGAGTTCCCAACATTCCCCCAGAGACAGCAGAAGTGAGGAGACTTCAGTCACAGTAAGTGAATGGTGAGCTCACTCACCTGAGGAAGGAGGCTTGGGTATTGGCATCTTTCATCCACAATGTATCTGCCGGCTACTGGCCTTCAAATTTCTGTGCACACACAGAGGGGTAGGGGCAGGAGAAAGAGCAGCAGATAAAGCCCTCTCTCCTCTCCCATTCATGTGTGGGGGGTATGGGGGACTGTGCTGGCTCTGGGCAGCATGAGAGAGAGAGAGAGAGACACTTGGATCAGACAACTACAGCCAGCTCCCCCCCCCCCCCCCCCCCACAGTTGGCAACCCTGGTGATTAGGGTGTGCCCAGGAACGCCTATGTACTCTGTGGTTTTGGTTACTTGGGGAGCCATAGTCTGGTCTGAATATGTCCTGGATCCAGGCGGTCTTATACGCAGACAGATTATTCAAAGCCTACACTGTCCAGGTGAATTCCGGACAGGTGGTACTCCTAGATGGCAAGTTGAAGGTAACTAGACAGCAAAGATAGAGATTGTAAACCACCACCACTAAAGTGTTTTTATTTCCCAATTAGATTTATTTCCCCTTATTTTCTGTTTCAGTGGCACTTGAGTCACAGGGTTCCATCATTTTAAAATACAACTTTATTCTTAGCCACTTGCTGGAACACTTTATAAACAACTACTCTTCCTAGCATGCTTGTCACACATCAGTCACATCTTTAGCATTTCCTACTTTTTCCCACTTTCATTGCAAATCATTTACAACAGAATAATGTCCACTTTATCATCGCTCAGTGATATAACACAACACATCATAAAGTGTCAGGAGTTTGTTCCTTATGTGCTATACTGCTATAAACATCTTGTTTTTCCAAATCATTATATTTAATGACAGGCACGGTCACCGATTTGGCTCATATGCAGAAAGCAGAGTAATTAATTAGGTATTAAATGTCCTGGTCAAGTGCCAGCTACAAAGTAGAAAGTAGACAGAGGGAGGGTGGCAAAGACAGAAAGCGAGAGAGAGAGATGCTTGTTACTTTATGGGGATATTGTGCCACTCTGTGGAAGTCCATAGAATATAGACATCGCACACTACATTCATACAGACAATGCATTGTCCGTTTCAGGGACTTGTTCAGACAGGACAAAAATATAGTTTGGCTGTGTAAGCCTAAAGATTGTTATCAGTAGAGGATTTAAAAAAAAAATACTTTCCGAATGCATTAATGGGTCTTTCCACCCAAATCTGATTTAAGTTCTGGACCTTCAGAGCTCAGTGATGTCATGGCAACTCCAGCCACTCATACAGCAAGAGTCCGTGAACCCAGAAGGAAGGCCAGGGGAAGCCCTGTCAGCAGTGACAGCGCACCGCTGGAGGGCTTCATTTTAAGGTACGTATTTCATAATGTGAACATTAGGCCCCTACAGTGCAGTTTTTTTTTTTAATGTCTGTGGTTTACTACTGATTTAAAGTGGTAGTAAGCGCTCTTTTTTATTTTTACCCACAGATAAGCTTCTATTAAAACTTACCTGTAGGTTAAACCGATATATTCTAAACGTTAACTGTTCAGGAAATATTCTAGTGAGCAACAGCCGGTGACGTCACAGACGCATGCGCTCTGAAGCAACATGTGAAGAAAGTGCCAGATCAGCAGAAGGTAAAAGCCAACAAGTTTATTTAACCACTTCAGACCCGCGCTATTGACAGAATACATCAACAGCGCGGACCTGAGGCGCCAACTTGACGTCTTTTGTGTGCATTACCCGCGTAAACACTGTCCCGCCGCATCGCTGGGGATCCGATGCATGTACCTGGTGGGAGCGATGTCCGTCGGGTACATGCGATCGGCAGGAAACCGAACAGATGACAGCAGGGACGTGGAGCTCTGTGTGTAAACACAGAGCTCCACGTGCTGTCAGCGGAGAGGAGACCGATCTGTGTCTCTTTACATAAGGGACACAGCATCGGTCACCTCCCCCAGTCACCCCCCTCCCCCCACACAGTTAGAACACCCCCAGGCAATACATTTAACCCCTTCCTCACCCCCTAGTGTTAACCCCTTCCCTGCCAGTCATATTTATACAGTAATTAGTGCATTTTTATATCGCTGATCGCTGTATAAATGTGAATGGTCCCAAATTTGTGTCAAAAGTGTCCGATATGTCCGCCGCAATATCGCAGACGCAATAAAAATCGCAGATCGCCGCCATTACTAGTAAAAAAAATAATAATAAAAAAAATCATAATTCTGTTCCCCATTTTGTAGGCGCTATAACTTTTGCGCAAACCAGTCGCTTATTGCGATTTTTAATTATTTTTTTTCAAAAATACGTCGAAAAATACGTATCGGCCTTAACTGTGAAAAAAAAAAGTTTTTTTTTTTTTTAAATGGGATATTTATTATAGCAACAAGTAAAAAATATATATATTTTTTTTAAATTGTCGCTCCTTTTTTGTTTATAGCGCAAAAAATAAAAACCGCAGAGGTGATCAAATACCACCAAAATAAAGCTCTATTTGTGGGGAAAAAAGGACGCCAATTTTGTTTGGGAGCCACGTCGCACGACCGTGCAAATGTCAGTTAAAGCGACGCAGTGCCGGAAGCTGAAATTTCGCCTGGGAACGAAGGGGGTTTATGTGCCCAGTAATGAAGTGGTTAAGTAAACACTTACATGTTAAATCATAAGGTTGTGTGTACATCTAGTGTGGTGAGCCGGCAGCACAGGATGGAATGGACTGTGGTGCAAGGGACTGCTGAAGCCGAAACCCGTTGTGATAGATGGAAGTCGTGTCGTCTTTGGCTGTCACACACACTGCTATGCAGAAGGCACTAGCAAGCAAAGGGGAGATCTGTGCCGCAATCATGACATCATTGTGGCTTGGCCCTTCAAGCGGCTGCAGTCCGGAAGGAAGACAGAGTGAAGATAGAAGCCTCTTTAGCAGTGACAGCGCGCCGCTGAAAGGTTTTGTTTCAAGGTAAGTCTTTCATAATGTGCTACTAGCACATTATGCTCTTACATTGCAGGGAGGGGGGGGGGTTCTCACTCAATGTTTGCTACCACAATCAGCACAGGGGACTACTTACTATTAATCCAATGTTTCCCTTGTTCTACTGGATCCTGGATTCCTTGAAATTCCTTGAAATCTTCTTCCCCCCAACCCCCCCCCCCTTCATAATCACTGCCATAATTTTCTGATGCGGCAGGATTTATTAGAATTGAGGGAGCTGAAACTCAACAAGAGTGTATGATTATTGCCAGCCACTGGGCGAATTTCGTTCCATGTATGGGCAGGCAGGTGTACGTAAGTCGATCCATCGGACCACTTGTGTACAACTAGCCTGTTGAATTTTTCTAGATCAGCACCGCTGGCTATAGCTGGCAACACTGATCATTGTATTCCAATGGCGGGGAAGTCTCCACACTGTCAAGATACAATACCCCAGTGGGAGGATTCCACCCATCCAGCTCAAATGTGTTGATGGGGAAATTAGAGCTTTAGTTTTTTTTGTTCAACTTGCTGGTAGAACAAAAAAAATTTAATTAAGTATTGTATGGCCTGCTTATGCCTGTCCTTTCCCCCCACCTTTTCCAGTCATAGAAGTTGTAAAACAGCTTATATTAATGAAACATGATGATTGAAAGGTCTGTCCTTTCCATGTATAGTGTTTCATTCATAGAAGCTATAGTATAGTAGTTTCTATGAATGGAGGGGCTGGGAAGCAAAGGGCAGGTAAAATCAGATGACTGTCTGTTAGCTCCCTCAGCCCAGCCGCACTGGAGGATTACAGCAGTGGGGGTGGGGTGTTCGAGGATGAAGATTTTACAGAATTCTGAAGTGACCAGCATAAAGGACACATCCTGTTTTTTCACCTTAATGCATCTGACTATTGCTGATCCCCCAGCCCCCCCCCCCCCCGTTTACTTATCTGAGCCCTGGAAAGCCTGTTTTGAGAACGCGCTGGATTTTTGCCCGGGGTTCTTGGCTCTTCATTGGATAGATTGATAGCAGTGCAGCCATTAGCTACCGCTGCTGTCAATCAAATCCAATGACGCGGGCGCTGGGGACTCTGGAGCGCGCCCGCAAGGTAACCCCCTTTGGGAAAGCGCTTCCCAGAGGAGGTTATCTGATGCGAGGAGGAGCCGAGACAGCCGCCGGGGGACCCCAGAAAATGGCGTTCGGGGGTACACTGCAAAACAAGCTGCACAGCGGAGGTAAGTATGACATGTTTGTTATTTAAAAAAAATAACCTATAGTATCACTTTAAGGCCCCATGCACACGAGAAGCAAAAGCAAACACTTCTAAACTCAAGTTTTCAAATGCAAAAACCGGCTTTTAAAAAAGCCAGTTTTTGCCGCGAATTTCGCGGCGTTTTGCCGCGTTTAGCGGCGTTTTACCGCGATTGTGGCTATCAGCGTTCAGAACCACTGAATTGTAGACCCTCTCAAAGCTTATATATTTAACCATTTCTGCAATTTTCAACAGAGAGAGCAGCAGCAGCAGCAGAGAGAGCACTTGCATACATTCATTATTCTCCTTTGTGAAATGGATCCCATAATGAATATATGCCAAGAAATTGTCCTTACTTTGCTCTTGATGAGGCTTCAACGCCGTCGCAAACTACGTGGACGACCCGTTCGCAGAGCTCGTCGTCGCTATTGGACCCATCCGTTGATGGCACAGAGATTTTCAGTTAGGTATTTTACATTTCGAATTTTCAAAATTTCGAATTTTCAAAATTCGAATTTTCAAAATTTCGAATTTTCAAAATTAGAATTTTCAAAATTTCGAATTTAGAAAAATTCGAATTTTTGAAAATTCGAATTTTTAACATTTCGATTTTTCAAAAATTCGAATTTTTTAACATTTCGATTTTTCGAAAATTCGAATTTTCGAAAATTCGAATTTTCAAAATTCGAAATATTAAAAAATGCGAATTTTGAAAATTCGAAATGTTAAAAATTCGAATTTTCAAAATTCGAAATTTAGAAAAATTCGAAATTTTGGAAAATTCGAATTTTGAAAAATTCGAATTTTCGAAAATTCGAAATATTGAAAAATTCGAATTTTGACAATTCGGAATTTTGGAAATTCGAATTTTCAAAATTCGAATTTTTAAAAATTCGAAATTTAGAAAAATTCGAAATTTTCAAAATTCGAATTTTTCAATATTTCGAATTTTCGAAAATTCGAATTTTCAAATTTCGAATTTTCGAAAATTTGAAATTTTCGAAAATTTGAAATTTCAAAATTCGAAATGTCAAAATTCGAATTTTCCAATAAGTCTTTTTTGACTCTGTCTGATACAGACTTCCATCTCTTCTGAAAATCTTTCACTGTACAAGGAAAAATAAGAATATGTCAGAAATTTTAACTAGTTTACATCCCAACCAAGCCCAAAGCTGTATTAACCTTACCTCTTTTTTCTTGGTGATATGGGTTCAACTGGTTCCAGTTGGATGTCAATTCTTTTCCAATTTCTTGCCAAGTCCTTTGCTTGGCTTGTCCTGTCTGAATATAGTTCATGGGACTTGTCCCATATTTGGGGATAAACCTGGACTGCCTCTATAAGTTGTACTAAAGTAACATCAGAAGTCATTTTTGGAGATGTCACCTCTTCAACTTCTAACCAAAAATGAAGATTTTGGGAGGTGGCTTGTGGACAAAGGTCAGGAAAAACACATGTCTTGGGGTTGTCTGCTGGCTAGACAGCATGCCAGGCATTCATATGCAAATTAGACACTGATTAGATTAGTTGGGCTGAATGGAAATGCAGGTGGACAGACGTTGTTGAAAGTATAAAAATTTTGGAAAGTGCAATGCTGGTGGTGTATTGAATTATTGAATGAATATATATCATCTTTGAATTATCTGAATGATAGACATAATTTAAAACGATTTAAATAATTTTTTTAACATTTTTTAATGATATTTCCCTATTTTATTATGTTAAAAAAAGGGTTCCTTTAAAAACGCTTATAAACGCAAACGCGGCTAAACGCGGGTGCCGCGTTTAGACGCGTTTAGCGGCATTTAGCATTTAAAACGCAAAAGCAAACGCTTCTGAACCCAAAATTTTGCGTTTGAAAAAACGGCCCTAAACCCAACTGCTTTTAACCGCCAAAAAACGTGATTGTGTGCATGGACACATAGGATAACATTAAATGGGTTCAGGGGCCGTTGAAAAAAATGCATAAACGCCTCTGAACTCGAGTTTACCAGCGTCTCGTGTGCATGGGGCCTAATTTTTCATTAACTTTGCGATGTTTCCCACCAAGTTTCTTTCAGTGTGTCTATTTTTTTTATTATACACTGTTGCATAAGTTGGGTATGAATGGATAATTAAAGAAACAGCCCTCCGACTTAATTATCACCCACTGCGCTAGGTTGAGAACCTAAAACCTAGCTGCTGCTATAGAAATATAAATGTGAAAAATAATATATATGTACTACACCATCAAACTAAATAGGTGACATGTAATATATAAAAGCAGCGCTTAAAGTAGTGAAAAATGTGATTCCCACTAACTAAATAATGTGACTATATGTGACACATAACATATATCGTATAACATAAATCACCTGATACAGTGAAACATGAACATACAAAAGGGAAATATTAAACAAAAGAGCGAAAAAAGTTCAAATCCTGTGATAGTCAGTGAAAAGGTGAAGAAGAGTTCATAGATAAATTGTTAGTGTCAATCTTCTCAATCTTCCACCACACCGCCTGTGCTCAGTGAATCCTTCACCCTTCCAAAATGCGCACTCACCACAATTAAATGCCCAGCACTCTCGTGTTGAGGCACAAAAGCAAAACTCCAAATCTCTCCAAATAATCGATATCAGTGTCCAATTCAGTGATAAATTCCAACGTGTTCACATAAATAAAGAAAAAATAGCACTATAGTATAATATTGTAAAACCAGTTTTAATCACACCACTAAAAAAATCTTCATAAAATGCACTCACAAACGTAATCTTTCACCAAACTTTGAAAAACAAGTGACAGCATAGGTTTCCAAGTATCCGAAACAACAAGCTAGTGGTCACGGCGGACCCTTGATCGTTCCCAGTGTACTCACAGCACCCTGGACGCTGCTCGATGTAAAGATGGTAATGGAGTTGGCCAGCTAGAAGTATATCGTGCGTCCGTGTGGTTTACACAGGATCAAAGATAAATGACCACGCCCCCGACATGTTTCGTCATACCGACTTAGTCATGTTTTTTTTGCAGGAAGGACGTACATAGACATCCTCCCGTTTCAGTCATTATACCAGGCTGGTGCCTGCACCCACCGGGAGCAGATGGTTTCCGGTCATCTCTATGACTCTTGGAGGCCCGGATGCAATGTTATGACGTCACACCCAGCCTGGCAGTTGTAAATACTGCCATACACTTGGCTGGAAATCCAAGATCATCCTGGGTTTTTTTTAATCTCAGGCTTTCCAGCTTGTAGGAGAGATGTGGGGTCTTTTTGATCACACATCTCTCCAAAAAGAGGACCTGTCACACACTATTCCTATTACAACGGATGTTTACATTTCTTGTAATAGGAATAAAAGTGATCAAAAAGAAAAAAAAATTGTAAAGGGCAAAGTGTAGAAATCAAAAAATGAAAATAATAAATAAAATGTAAAAGCGCTCCCGTCCCCATGATCTGGCACGCAGAAGCAAACGCATACGTACATTGCGCCCACATATGTAAAAGGCATTAAATCCACACATGTGAGGTATCGCCACAAACAATAGAGAGAGAGCAATTATTCGTTCCCAAGACTCTAAACAGGTAACCTGTAAAAACAAATAAAATGTTGCCTATGGATAAGTTTGGCGCCATTCCACAAGTGTGCACAATTTTCAAGCATGACATGTTAGGTATCTATTTATCTACTATCTACTTGGCGTAACATCATCTTTCACATAAAAAATTGGGCTAACTTTAGTGCTTAATTTTTTTTAATTTCCCTCCAAAAAAGTCATTAGATTGTCGTTAAAATGCAGCAGAAATACCATGTGACAGATAAAGTTGCAACAACTGCCATTTTATTCCCAAGCATCTCTGCTAAACAAAAATATATAATGATTGGGGGTTCTGAGTAATTTTTTACCAAACAAAATATGATTTTTGAGTGAAGTGCCAGAATTGGCCCAGATGGGAAGTGGTTAATAGTACCCTGTGTAAATATTGTGTATTCCTAACATTTAGAAATCTGGTTCGGTTACATGTAAACTTCCATTGTTATCATTGTTCCAGTATTATTTGTGTGTATTGTTGGCCTCTGTGTTTTGTTTCAGCTTCACCTTGTAGATGAGTGTTGAATACATTGTGTTATGGTTTGGCAGCCAATAGTTGTCCTATGGGTTTTAAATAAGGAATATTTGTGGGTTCCATTTATTCTCAATGTATTTATGATTTTAATTCATTACTAATAAGTTTTATTATCTACAGTATTTTTGAAACATAATTATTATCTCATCCAATTTTACATATGTTTTTTTTTTTCAAAATTATTATCAGTTATACTTGAATATTTCCTTCGGTTTGAAATGATGAATTGTTTTTATATGAATTGTGTCATATTTTGTATATATAGAGCACAGATGTCAAACACAAGGCCCGCAGGGCGAATCCGGCCCTCCAGGCCATTTCATGTGGCCCTCGCACCTCTTCTGCGCCTGCCGGAGAGCTCAGCCCTCCTCTGGTCCTCCTCCAGACCCTTAAGTTTTGCTTTAAAGCAATGCATTCAGCTTCTTCCCAGCAGCAGCATAAGGAAAGGGGGGTGCACTGTGATGTAAGGGAGAGTGGGGGACTCAACTTCTAATGGTGGGGGGGCTCTTGACATCTAATGTAAGGGGAGGGGATGCGCTGGACATCTATTCTTACAGATACAACCGGCCCTTTTGAGGGCAATCGTAACGCTGATGCGGCCCACCATGAAATTGAGTTTGACACCCCTGATATAGAGTGTCACGATTTAGCCTGCAGTTTTCCTCTGTTTAATTCTTAGTACCTTGCTAAAGTGCTTCACCTAGTCTCCGGATTTATTTTGAATGTATTGTTTGGCTTCTGTGCTCACCTATGGGTTTTGCCTGCTATTCTATGGGTTTATATTTCCTTTCCATCTCTTCCTGGCCCGCCTCCCAGTTTACTTTATATACATGCGTTCAGTGAAGCCCGCGTTGTCTTAGCAACTTCACAGTTCTCTGAGCTCCTGTTTGATTCCTATTTATTATGTGTATTCTGTGTCTGACTTCCCGTGTACTGACCCAGGCTTTGTTTACCATCTTGCTGTCCCTGCCCTGACCTTGGCTTGTTTCTCAGATTTCCTTCTGTCTCCTCCCGGTGCACTTTTTTTTACACTAGTGGTCTCTACATCATCAGTTGCATGTCCATCCCCACCATCAGGGGCATGGTAAAGACGCAGGCTCACTTTCACAGACATCATATATTATATATACATACATACATATATACACAGTTAATAGTTTATTTCTACCAATTAACAAAATGAAAAGTAGATAAACAGAAAAGAGATACAAATCAATATTTGATGTGACCACTCTTTGCCTTCAAAACAGCATCAATTCTTCTAGGTACACTTGCATACAATTTTTGAAGGAACTCGACAGTTAGGTTGTTACAAACATCTCAGAGAACTAACCACGGATCTTCTGTGGATTTAGGCTTTCTCAGATCCTCATTGTTCTTCTTAATGCTGAAGATAGTCCCTAATGACATTAGCTGTATGTTTGGTGTCATTGTCCTGCTGAAGAATACATTTGGGGCCAATCAAGCTCTTCCTCCTGATGGTATGGAATGATGGATAAGTATCTGCCTGTATTTCTCAACATTGAGGACACCATTGATCCTGACCAAATCTCCAGCTCGATTTGCAAAAATGCAGCCCCAAACTTTCAAGGAACCTCCACCATGCTTCACTGTTGCCTGCAGACACTGATTATTGTACCTCTCTCCTGCCCTTTGGTGTGCCTCCTGCTACAGCCAAATATTCCAAACTTTGACTCATCAGTCCAGAGCACCTGCCACCATTTTTCTGCACCCTGGTTCCCATGTTTTCGTGAACAGGATATGGAAACAAAGCTAAGCAACTCACCTAGAAAGAGCCAAGCAATGTGAATTCCCCTCCATCAGGTAATGTCCTAGACCATGTCTAATTTGCCTGTGCAAATTAGGCCTCAACATAGCAACAAATGTTTAGGGGTGTGCTCGTTATTATGTTTCAACTTGTAAGAAAATCTTCCTGCCCCTGTCCCTTCATCTGCTGTGGACAAGAGGGAGGGATCAAAGTAACATTTGTTCCCCTCGCTCGCTGTTGGCATTGCACTACAGTTAGTCTCAGCACTATTACGATGTGTTATCTGTAAGGTGAACTTACACTGGACGATAACATGTCTAGCAATCGCTCGTTCTGACAGATCGTATAACCGCTTTAACGTAATCTCCGCAGCTTTCTCTCTTCGCCTGTGATGACAGGACTTACCATTTAAATCAAACTTATATACAAAATGTAAAGGTAAAATGTAATGGTATCTACATCTTTCAAGAAAATTAGGTGGATGACACTATTACTGTTGTAAGTTATAAACCAATTTAGGCTAAAGGTTCATTAGTTAAGAAATTAGCATTTAGATTGGCAAGATCAGTTGGGGCGGGGTCCTGGGATATTTCAAAGGGCCAAAGGGTGAAAAACATGTAATGGGGGGGCCATAGCATGTATTTACATCAGAATATACATTCTTTATTGTCCCATGTCCATAAAATGAACATGTACCCAAACAATATAAGACATCTGGAACCTGTGGTGGCCATGCACGCAAAGAAAGAATATCAGAAGGGACACAAAGTGCAATAAAATAAATCAATAAAAAAACACCTTCCTGCTCTATTCAAACAAAACAATATCAAACCGCCAGTAAAACTGCTTATACTTTCCTTATACAGGAAACACTGGTCTTATGGTAAAGTCATAAACTTCCCTTGATTACCCCTATTCTGAGTTCTATGTAATCCCCTTCAGCCAAACTTTACATGTGAGGCGGTGGGTCTCCTTTCAGTAACCTTTTATGTATCACTAGATTCAAACGCCAGATTAGTTTACATCTAAATGATTACTGTGGAGGTCTTACTAAGGACACTTTGATACATCGGGCACTCTCTATGGGGGTTATTTACGAAAGGCAAATCCAAGTGCAAAGTGCAGATGAAATTGCATTGAAAGTACAGTCGTTGTAGATCCCAGGGGGAGATGCAAGAAAAAAAAACAGCAGTTTAACTTGCACATGATTGGATGATAAAATCAGCAGAGCTTCTTCTCTATTATTTCAATAAATAATTAAAAAGTAAATAAATAAAAGCCTTACAGCCACATTAGGAAATAAAACTTCTTGTAAATCTGAGGGATTTACAGTGACTGCACTTCCAAGTGCACTTTGCACTTGCAGTGTGCAAAGTGGATTTTCCTTTAGTGAATGACCCCCTATGTGGGAGACAACAATACGTTTTCTTTCCTAATGTGGCTGTAAAGGCTTTTATTTATTTACTTTTTCCTGACAGACTCCATGGCAGACTATGTGTGGGTTAACCCAGCCTCCTCTCTACTGCTATAAGACCCCCTACCCATAAATTTGAGCTCACCTCCATGGACTGTGTTCCTTTTTTGTCCTTCTCACATGGACAATCATCATGCGATTCTGTGCATTCAGGATTTTCTGTCCAGACGGTACCATTTGCTGCGGTGCACCCAGGGCCCAGCTAAGAGCGGGCGAGTGGTTTGGGCAGTTGTTACCCAGGGTACTGGATTGGACGTGGGACTGGCTGGCAAGGTCTGAAGATTTCATCTTATTTCTCTCTCTCTCCATGGCAGAGTGTTTTTGTGTGTTCGTTTTGTTTTCATTAATCTATATGTGCCCCGTTTCGTTTATTGGCCCCTCATGTGTGTGGAACGCTTCTGCGTTCCAGGACGCCCCTTGTCTTCCTGGTCGCCGTACGTCCGCGCATGCACAAAGCCGCGGTGAAACCGAGGCTTGGTTTATGCGCATGCGCAATGCGGCGGATGGGTCAGAGGCCGCACAGGCGCAGTTGGGCCGGTCCTCTCAGCGCATGCGCCAAAAGGAAGACCGGCCGTGACGTCATTCCTGCGGAGAATTTGAAGCTGCTGTGAGTCCTATACAGGTGGGATACCTATGGGCATACAAACGGCAGCTTCCAGGAGCCTGGGGCCATGTCAAGCAAGGTAGGCTGAGGCCTTTAGAGAGTACCCCTTCTTAAAGGGGAATAGATTTAATTAAAAAAAAAACAGCACTCCTGCTTTTTAGTTATGTTTCTAGGTAATTGGTCTTTTATTATTGCTTTTTTTTTTATTATAGTCTGATAGTTCATAGCCTCTGAACCTGGTCTCTCCTTGCCATCTACGCCACACCACTGCCGGACGGCCAGCCCTCCCGCACAATGTATGTGCGGTTGAGGGTGGAGCATGGTATAATGACTGTATTCTTTTGAAGGTCTTTTGAAGATGCTAACTGGAATTCTGGTTACTTTCTTTCCCCTTCCTGTCTTGGTTTTTTCTACAGCCCTGCAAGTTCAGGACGTCAGTCACGGGACAAACGAGACCTTGCCAGGTCACAGCACCATTCATCTTCAGGTCCAGACGCGACACTTCGTCTGGGACCCATCATCACAGGGATGTTTACATTCCCCCTCTAAGTATAGGAGATGCTCCCATTCCTCCTTTAGTCACCGCTACCACCACCATGATAGTTGCTCTGACTATAGAGCCTGCTGGGGATGTAAGACCAGAGGGTAAATCGCTATGTGATCCATGTTATGCCTGAGCGGTTGGTGAGAAAGAGACGGAAAAACAAAACATTGAGTCTCTGGTAAAATGTGTGGTGCAACAGTAGATGAAGGTACTAGACACCTCCCACACAAGAAGCCAGTCCACCACCTTGTCTGGCTCTCTGGCTGACGAGGCCCAGGAAGATCTCGGCCAATTCCAGCCCTTTGATTCCTCCCATGATTCCTTGCATAGCGAGACGGAGGGAGATGAGCTTACTGTGGGTTTCGACTACGCCTTAGTCTTTGTAGGATACTGCTGCTCCCCCAGAAAAACAGAGGAAGCTTTTCAAACAATTAGGGAAAGAACGTTCCAACTTTCCACTGCCCTCGGAACTTGTAGATGTTTTTGAGGAAGAATGGAGAAGAGGGGATAAGAAAGTTTCAATGCTAAACAAAACTTCAAAACTCTATCCCCTTTAAAGTTGAAGATGTAAAACATTTGTAAAATGCTCCCCTTGTGGATGCAGCAGTAATGCGCCTGGTGAAGCATGTCACCCTTCCGCTAGAAGATATGGTATCTTTTAAAGATGGCCTGGAACGCAAAATTGACCAAGATCTCAAAAGGATCTATAGCCTGGCCGGAATGGCCTGCAAACCAGCCCTGGCCCTTGCAGTTACTTCCAAAGCTATGGAGGCCTGGGTAGAAAACGTGGATTCTGTTCTAAAAGGAGTCTCAGAAGATCTAGCACAAGGTTCAGCAGTGCAAGATCTTAAATTGGCAGTTGCCTTTTTGGGGGAAGCATCTATCGAACTCATTCGCCTGCTGGCTAGATCAATGTTATCTTCAGTCACGGCCAAACGGACATTATGGTTACGCCCCTGGCTTGCTGACCCAGCCTTTAAGCAGGCATGGTGTAAAATTCCCTTTAAAAGGTCATCCTTATTGGTAACAAACTGGATAGTGCTATTTCAAAAGCCACAGGCGGGAAGTCGGGGGTTCCTTCCCCAGGACAGGTGCCTGTTTAACCAGAGAAGACCTCAGCGTAGACGCAATACAGAATGCTCAAGGGAAGTGCACTCCTATAAACCCGGACGGGATTTCAGGAGAAGCTGAAATGGGAATAATGGACAATCTTCCTTTCAAAAATCTGCAAAGAAACAAACACCTGGTGGACGCGAGCCAGCTAATCCTTTTGGGATTGGGCCCGTCCAGGCGGGTCGGGTAGGGGCTCGCTTACGTCTCTACCGGCACGTCTGGGTGGCCTTAATCTCAGATTATTGGACCAACAAAACGGTCTTCACAGGCCACACATGGTCCTTCACAAAGATTCCTCCCCACAGACCAATGTCCACGTCACTACCTCGATCAGAAGAAAAGCGTCAAATTCTGCTGTCATATGTAAAAGCTCTGAAAGATCAAGGGGCATTAGTGCCCGTACCAAAGAGCGAGGAATTCCAGGGAGTATACTCACCCCTCTTTCTAGTGCAGAAAAAGAATGGCTCCTGACGCCCGGTGATAGACCTTACGTTTCTCAACAAATTGATAAGGCACAAGAAATTCAAGATGGAATCACTTTCAACCATCCAAAAAATAGTCCAACCGGGCGACTGGTTAATTTCAATAGACCTAAAGGACGCGTACTTTCATGTTCCAGTGGCAGAGGTATTTCACAAATATCTGCGGTTCTCGGTCGGACAAGGAGCACTGGCAGTTTATGTCTTCCGATTCAGATTGACGACTTCTCCAAGAGTTTTTTCAAAGGTTCTGTTGGCAGTAGAATCTCTGATCAGAACGAAAGGGGTCCGGCTGTACCATTACCTGGAAGACCTGTTAATACTATCTCAAGACAGACAACAGCTTTTACTTCACAAAAAATCCTGGTCATTTAGGAAAGGATCTCCCTAGCCCTAGTCTCCTTACACCCGAGGGCTTCACAGTGCCTAAAAACAAATCGGCACAATGGTGGCCACAGCCCCTATGGTCAAGTGGGCAATGTGGAGGCTTCGCCCTTGTCAGACGGGCTTCCTTCAGCAATGGAGGTCGGAAGACATCAGTCAGTGGATTTGGATCACTCAGTTGATGAAGAACAGTCTCCTTTGGTGGCTGCAACGCAAAAACCTATTGACATGCCACTCTCTTGTCCCCATCCATTGGGTGATTGTTACATCCGATGCCAGCAATGCAGGCTGGTGGGCCCATTGTGGCCAGGATCTGGCACAAGGCAAGTGGGATGCCTGGTTCCACATTCCAGGTTCAAACATTCCGGAACTTTGTGCGGCATGGTGTGCCCTTGAATCCCCTTACCATCTCTTGAAGGGGAAATCGGTCCTACTCAAGATGGACAACACCACAGCTGTGGCGTATGTGAAGACAAGGGGTCACTCGGAGTTCCGCCCTTCTCCAAGAGCTCGAGCCCATCATGACCTGGGCTCAAAGGAACCTGCTCAATCTGTCAGCAGTCTTCAGTCTAGGGGGCAGAACATTCAAGCGGACTTCCTGTCTCACAGCATTCTAGACAACAATGAATGGTCACTGCATTCACAGACCTTTAAGTGGATCCTATCGTTGGGAATTGATCCAGAGGTAGATCTGTTTGCATCCCCCTGCAACCACAAAGTCAACAAATACTACACTCTAGTCCGTTGCAGTCAAGCTTTTAAAGTAGATGCTTTAACAAGTCAGTGGAACTTCAACAGGGCATATGCCTTCCCTCCACCTCCGATCATTCTAAAAGTCCTTCAGAGGCTTTAATTGGAGACGGTCGAAGTGGTGACAATAGCACCCTACTAGCCGAGCAGGCGGTGGTTTCCCCTCCTAAACCAGATGAGCTTCCGGGACCCGTTGCCTCTCCCTCTCAGACCAGACATTCTTCTCAGGGGGCAATCCTGCACCCCTGTCCAGCGATACTGAGACTGATGGTCTGGTTCTTGAGAGGGAGAGGCTAGAGTGTGCTTCTAGGGTTATTTCTACCCTCATGAGTTCCAGAAAGCCTAACACCATCAGAGTCTACAGTAGAATATGGGCCAAGTGTGTTAACTTCTCTACTTCTGCAGGAAGATCATGAAGAGACCCTGGAGTCCAAGACATCTTCAGTTTTCTCCAGTCTGGCCTGGATCTTCCTTTGTCTGTTAGTTCTCTTAGAGTGCAAGTGTCAGCTCGGTCAGCCTTTTGAGAACAGCATGGGCAACTCACCCACTGATACGGCAGTTCTTTCGTGGGGCATCGAGACCCCAGAGGTACCCTAGATTCTCCAAATGGGATCTTCCACTCGTCCTTGATTCATTGTCAACTCTCAACAACAAGATCTGTCAATGAAGGACTTGTCAATAAAACTGGCCTTTTTGGTGGCCATCACCTCGGCCAAAAGAGTGTCGGAGATAAGATTCTTGGGATGTCAGAAACCCTTTCTGACTTTCCTTCCGGCCCGTTTGGTCCTTATTCCCGTGCTTGGGTCCAAGCCAAAAGTTACTTCCGTGTTTCACGAAAACCAGGAGAATAGTGCTTTCTACATTCCAGTCTCCAGAATCTACAGAAGTACATCCTTTGGATGTGGGTGAAACTCTGAGAGAATACTTGCGAGTCACTTCATCTTTCAGATGTTTCAATCATCTGTTCTTGTTACACTCTGGCAGCAACAGAGGGAAACCTGCTTCTTCAGGAACAATAGCGGCCTGGATTGTTCAAGCTATTCAACAAGCTTACAGGGCAAAGGGCTTGGCTCCTCCAGAGGCAGTGATGGCTCATTCCACCAGAGGCATGGCGACCTCATGGGCAGCGGCTCGACATGTGGCTCCTGATGTGATATGCAAGGCAGCCTCGTGGTCTTCGTTCAACACTTTCATGTCTCATTATTGTATAGAGCCTGCTTCCCTTTCTTCTGTTAATTATGGTCTGAGAATCCTCTCAGTTGACGGAAAAGATTACATTTTTGTGTTCAGCATACCCTCCCGTGTGGATTGGCTAGGTATTTCCCACACATAGTCTGCCATGGAGTCTGTCAGGAAAACGGAAAATGTATTACAAAATACTTACCGTAATTTTCCTTTCCTGATAGACTTCATGGCAGACAGAGTTCCCACCCATGAGCGATAATATGAGAATTGGACTAAGAGTCGGCTAGTTACGGAACACAATCCATGGAGGTATGCTCAAATTTATGGGTAGGGGGTCCTATAGCAGTAGAGAGGAGGCGGGGTTAACCCACACGTAGTCTGCCATGGATTCTATCAGGAAAGGAAAATTACGGTAAGTATTTTGTAATAAATTTTCCGTTATACTCACCTGCTCTGTGCAATGGCTTTACACAGAACAGCCCCAAAGCTCCTTTTCTGGGGTCCACCACTGTGAAATCTTGGCTCCTCACCTTCTGTGTCTGTCCATATAGCAAGCACTTACTATGGGAGCAGATGTGTGGGCTTGATTCCAAGCTTCAGCCAAACACCAATCATGAGTGAAAGAAAAGATTTTGTGTTATTCCTATTCCTTGAAAAATGGCCAAGAAATCATAAATTCTGCCAGGGTATGTAAACTTATGAGCACAACTGTAGGACTAGGCAAGTATTGGGGGGAGCACAGCAAGTGGAAAAACATGTTTTACCTTAATGCAGGGAGATTTACCTGTAAAGTCCATCTCTAGATAAATGTTGTGGTAATTTCCATCACTCTCACTCACCTAACTGATACCCATTCTCAATATATTTTGTCCTTTTTTAACTCACCTGTCACATGACCCTTCTCTGTGCCTCTTCTAGGAGTGGTTGATCCACCACCGCAGTCAAGGTCCAGTCGGACTGGTCTTGTTGCCACCCCTCATTGTAACATCATTGTGCTGCCGCTATATCTTCAGGACACTATGAGGATTTGGCTAATGGACTTGGATTTGGAAATGTTCATGCCGCTAGGTAGCATGTGGATGCATCCACCTGCTGTCCAGAAAAAAGTAGACTCAGGATCTGGGGCATTGTGTGACTGCAGATTCAGGTATTTGGGCTATTTAGTGACTTTCTTATTTTTGGAGATCAGATTTGAATTTGACAGTCTGCCCCACTTAGCTTCATTTGTGAAGATTCAAGTATATGGAACCAATACATTAGAGTAAAACAGGAACACAAATATGTTGATTTAAAGGAGTGAAGCTATTTTGTGTTTGTTGTAGAGGAGCTTAAAACTGGTACCACTAATTACTGTGATGTGTGCATCTAAATTGAAAAGGACAAGATTTCAGAGTGATCACGCAATATGAGATAAGTCTCCATTTTGACGAGAAGTTGTGCAGAAATACCTGCAGAGATAATGTGCATTGTTTAATTGCTGTACGTTCCTGGGTAGAGGCAGGTGTAGATATTTTTAATTTGGCATGAAGAGCATTGTCTGTCCATCTACATAAAAACTCAGATACAGAGAATGTTTTCTTTTGTTTTTATTTTTTCAGAAGCCCTTTAAAGCTGATTATATATCATCATATTTAAAGGAAAATCACCCACAAGTAACTTTAGTTACCGCCCTAAAATAAATTCTAAAATCTGTTTATTGTAAGGCTCTATTATTTGTAAACGTTCCTTCTACCTGCTCTAAAAAGCCACGTTGTGCCTAGTTTTGTAGATATATTTGTGGTGGGTCTAAGGCTGGACATTGTTTATCTCTATGCATTCCCTGCATTAAGGTAAGGGTCCTTTCACACGTGCGGACCGTTCGTCCGTTTTTAGACGTCCGTTTTTTGACCGAAATGCTTTCCTATGGGTCCTTTCACACGCATCCGCTAACGTCCGTCTCCGTTAAGCTCCGTTTTTTTGAACGGAAGAAAACCCTATTTTTCTTCCGTCAAAAAAACGGAACGGACGAAAAACGGATGTTAGCGGACGATCCGTTTAACATCCGATCCGCTAACGTCCGTTTTTCATCAAAATATGTAATAAAAAAAAAGTTCTAACCAAAAAAAAAACGGATGAAAAAACGGATGAAAAACTGATGAAAAACGGATCAACTGATGATAAAAAAACGGATCTAAAAAACGGTCCGCACGTGTGAAAGGACCCTAAGTCATGACCTTATATTTTTATCACCCCTCACCCATGTATACTTACCTGTGCCCGATTTCAATCCAGCGCTATGTCTGTCTGCAGTGGTTTCCCTCTTCTTCTGATCAGAATGGCAACAGCAGTAGTCAATAGCTCCTGCTGCTGTTAATGGTATCCTGCAGCGCTGCAGTGGGTGTGCAGTACGATTTGACTGTGATCAGCACAGCAATGATGCGCAGAGCTTGGCAGATCGCACTATTCCTTTTTTTTTTTTTAAACAAACTTTATTGGGATTTCACACAGACATCTCATTAAGTTTAATTGTGGGCCACGCGGTTCAAGGCAGTGGATTGGCTCACACTTTGCTGCGCTGATAAAAAGTTCAGCATGCAGTACTTTTGTTTCAGTACACCCAGCCCGCACTTCACCACAACGCAGTGATGTGAGCTGGGAAAACAGCTGACAAGGCATTAAGCCTTGTCCATTCCATGGGGTGGAAATGTTCTGAAATAGCTTCCTAACGCAGTCCACACATCTGGTGTGAATCTACAGGAGCACAATTGAGAGATGGGAACAGAGCATTGTCACTCCTTATCAGGACCATTTATGACATAATCATCAGATATGTGTATTGCATTATATGCTAAATCTTTGAACTGTTATAACAAACTTCTTATAAGAAGAAAAGAAAGCAAAAGTCCCACTGAAAGGGGTTTTAAAGCTTCAAGTTTTTTCACCTTCCGCATCCTATGCATGAAGGTGAAAAAACACCTTGCAATCTCAGGCTCCCCAGCCCCCGTTTTACTTACCTAAGCAACAAAACTCTGTGGGCTTGTTCCCGCAATGGTTTCTCCCAGCTTGAGGTGGCTCGCTACTGGAGATTGATAGCAGCGCAGCCATTGGCTCCCGCTGCTGTCAATCAAATCAATGACGTGGCACACACAATGAGATTATCGGATGAATGATCGTGCCTTTTTTTTTTTTTTTTTTGCACACTAATCTCTGACCGAACGTGAAGAGTTTACTAAAGTAACGAGATTTCTTGTACAAGAGAATAAACATTTGGAGCTGATGTAATGCATTTGTATTTCATTTTTGAACGACAACTGTACTGAATAAAGTGAAAATCGTACGATCTGACATCGTCCGAAAAAAGAATTTGTGCATGTCCAATCAAATATTATCGGATGAACTGTCCTGATTGGCTCTCAAAGCTCTGTAATAACGATCAGATTTTGGTACAATTGCTCTGAAATCTGTATTTTTTATACGAATTTCTGATTGTGTGTACGGGGCTATAGCCGGTTTTTACTTTTGATTGAAACTGAAATTGCAGTGTATGCAAACCCTGACAATTAACTTATTTATTTCTTATTTCTTCCATTTGGTCTGTTACATATACCATTTAAAGTGTTTTATTTTTAATTTTTATATCTTTTCGATAATTACAAAACAATACCTGATGATTTGGTCAGCAATCTTGTAAGCTGCTAACTTCCTGTGTTCTCTGCCTATGCCGCACACTTATCAGTTACATTGTGGCCAGTTCGCTCTGTAGACTACAGAACATATTGTCCTGTGTTATGAAGAAGAGGAGGGGGGGAAGCTTTCTATAGTCCTAACCTATGGTGACAACACTGACAAAGATACAGTAAAGTGAGTGATGATTGTTACCTTAGGACAGTAAGTCTGTTACTGGTAGGATCACCATGTAAAAAAAAAAAAAAATCAAAAAAGGAAAAAAAATGCAGCCACCACATCACAAGGACTAATCAATGCATTTTTATAGCACTGATCTTAAAAATGTGTCAAAACTGTCCAAAGTGTCCGTCATAATGTCACATCACCGAAAAAAAATGATGGCCGCCATTACTAGTAAAAAAAAAAATTATAAAAATGTCATAAAACTATCTCCTATTTCTTTCTCGTACATCACGGGACACAGAGCGGCATATTCATTACTATATGGGTTATATGGAGTACCTTCAGGTGTGGACACTGGCAATCTCAAACAGGAAGTCCCCTCCCTATATAACCCCCTCCCCTAGAGGGAGTCCCTCAGTTTTTTCGCCAGTGTCTTAGGTGTTGGTCACGGAATAGCTTTGCTCCACATCCTTGGGATTAAGGGCGGGCTAACCGGATCTGTCCAAGGAGCCTCAGTGCCAAAGTGGACAGTACCCGGGCCCCAAACCGTGGGGTTTTGCCTATAATGCTCCTCTTTGGAGGGCTGGACCCTGGGCCCAGGACTTGGAGTTCATAAAGACCATAAGTTCCTGTTTGCCAGGGTGCTATATAGGTCCAGGACAGTGGGTACCTTCATAGGACCCCAGGGCCTGAAGGTCTATTACGCTACCCACGGAGATGGGAGAAGATTGGATCGTTTTGCTGGACAAACATCCTGCAGCATGGAGCAGGTAAGAGGGGAGCCTGCGGGACTTGGTTCGACAGCAGGCTCTCCGGGGTAACCTAAAAGGGGGGTAGCCTAAGTATGCTCTGCATTGGCAACCTTGCTCACTATGTCTGAGAAAGACAGGATGATCCCTTTTCCCCCATCACTAGGTTCCCCTGTCTAAGAATGGTGTTGCTAGCTACCTGCTGCTTTCTTCCTAGGACTGGTAAGGATCCCTATAGGGCCTTTTGGAGAGTCCTACCTGTCTTATAGACGTTTTTCGCGCCGTTCGGGGAGGGGGGGGGGGCGTGCCTGCAGCGTCATACAGGGGCGCGCCTTGTGCTGTTATAGATCAGCAGGCATTGTCAGTGCTCAGTCTGAGGCTGATCTCAAAGGGAGAGGACGCAGAGCGGCAGAACAGTGACTCCCGGTGGCGGAAGAGGGGTAGTACATGCTGGACTTTGATCCAATGCCTTTTTGTTAAGCCAAGAAATTCCCCTTTTTGCAGCAGGTTGGAGGCTGGCAAACTAAGTTTGGGGTCACTGTATGTTTGGAAAAAAAAAAAAAGAAAGAGACATATATATTTAAAAAAAAAAAAAAAAAAAAAACATACGGGGCCCCATCAGTTTTTGGGCATTAGTGATCTATTGTCCCCTAAACTCTAGTTTTGTACTCCTGGCCACTACAGTCTGCTGTTGTTGGCGGAGTCCCTCGATTTTGTATTATGGCTTCCAAAGGTTCGGGGTCAAAGGGTACAAAAAAGACCAAAAAACAAAGGGGTTCCCCCTCTGATTCTGATGATATGCCGATACTTTCCCCGCAACTTATTCCCATAAAGGTCGCCTTGGATGAGCCATTAGGGGGGTCTGGTGCGGAGGCTGGCCCAGATCAGCCCAGCCCTGTGTTTATCACAGAGGAGATGCTAGCTGTATCCCTAGGGGGGCTAGAAGAGAGAATAGCAGCATTGATCGCTAGAGCTATTCCTGGCAAGAAACGGGTTAGATCCCAATCACCAAGAGGTGTATCCTCAGATGCTGAGATTCTCTCTCCGGAGGAATTGGAATCGCAGGAGGATCAACTAGACCTGAACCAAGAGGGTTCAGGGATTGAGGGATCTACCTCTGAGGAACCATTTTCAGACTCCCAGACAGAGAGACTGTGGGTGCAGTCTTTGACGGACATGGTCCGCTCGGCATTTAGTTTACCATTGCCAGAGCCTCAGGTTCCTCCGGTATCCTCTCTGGGCTCTTTGAAAGCTCCGTTAAGCAACGCAGTTTTTCCGGTCCATCCTCTCTTGGAGGAATTGATCTTTCGGGATTGGGTACGGCCGGACAGGATTTTTCTGCCACCGAAGAGATTTGCGGTCATTTACCCCATGGAGGAAAAATTCTCCAAGAGGTGGAGGCTCCCAGTGGTGGATGCAGCCATCTCATGTGTGAATAAATCACTAACTTGCCCGGTGGAAAACATACATATGTTTAAAGATCCGGTTGATAAACGGTTAGAGACACTTTTAAAAGCATCCTTTGCTACGGCAGGAGCAGTGGTACAGCCAGCTGTGGCTGCAATTGGAGTTTGTCAGGCGTTAAAGGACCAGACAAAAGAAATGTTAAAGGACATGCCTACCCAACAAGCAGAAGAGTTTTCTGACATTCCCAGAGCTCTGTGTTTTGCTGTAGATGCTATAAAGGATTCCATCCAGCAGGCCTCTCGTTTATCACTATTTTTGGTGCACATGAGAAGGCTCTTATGGTTGAAGAACTGGGCGGCGGAGCCCCCATGCAAAAAGCTTCTGGCAGGGTTTCCCTTCCATGGAGGACGACTCTTCGGGGAGGATCTGGATAAATACATTCAGACTATTTCAAGTGGCAAAAGTACCCTTTTACCGGTCAAAAAGACATTCCGGGGTCCTACATTTAAAAGGCAGCTCTTTCCTGTCTCAGGGCCCTCAAATTCCAGGCAGTATCGACGGCCGCCTGCACGATCCAACGTTAACAGTAGATCGCAGGGACAGGCCCCTGGGGGTAAGAGGCCATGGTATCGCAAGCCGACAAAGACAGCCCCTAAGTCTGCCTTATGAAGGGGCGCCCCCACTCTCGCGGGTGGGGGGAAGGCTTCGTTTCTTCTCAGAAGTTTGGGAAGCCAAGATCCCCGACAAATGGGTCCGGGCGTCTGTAACCGCAGGCTACAGACTGGAGTTTCTAAACTTTCCTCCACCTCATTTTCAAGAGTCAAGGCTACCAAAGGATCCAGCAAGGAAGGCCTCAATGCTGGCAGCTTTGGATCACCTGCTTTGCCAGGACGTAATAATAGAGGTGCCAGCCCAAGAGCAAGGGCTAGGTTTCTATTCCAATCTCTTTGTCATACCAAAGCCCAACGGCGATGTCAGGCCAATCTTGGACCTAAAGAGGTTAAACGGTTACCTAAGGGTTCGTTCCTTCCGGATGGAATCCATCCGGTCAGCAGCCGCCGCGCTTCAGAGGGACGATTTTCTGGCTTCCATAGACATAAAGGATGCTTACCTTCATGTACCAATCTTTCAGTTGCATCAAAGATTTTTACGCTTCGCGGTGGGGCAGCGACACTTCCAATTCAGGGCGCTCCCCTTCGGGCTGGCCACGGCCCCCCGGGTATTCACGAAGATCCTAGCCCCAGTTCTGGCCAATTTAAGGATCCAAGGGGTCACAGTCCTAGCGTACTTGGACGACCTTTTAATCATAGATCACTCACGGCCGTGTCTGCAACAGGCAGTAAACCTCACGGTTCAGTACCTCGAAGGATTCGGCTGGGTCCTAAACCGGGAAAAGTCAGCGTTCCAGCCTACAAAGCAGTTGGAATACCTCGGCATGAGGTTAGACACAGAACAGCAAAGGGTGTTCCTGCCCCTTGTAAAGATCGAGGCTATCAAGGGGTTGGTTCAGTTGGTTCTAAGCAAGAAAAAACCAACTATTCGCCTGTGTATGCGATTACTAGGCAAGCTAGTGGCCACGTTCGAAGCAGTTCCATACGCTCAGATCCACACTCGCGTCCTACAGGCAGCCATTCTAGCAGCCTGGGGCAAGAGAGCACATGCCTTAGAGTCCCCTTTGACGCTATCATCAAGGGTCCGACAAAGCCTGGCCTGGTGGTTGAACCCTCAGAATCTTCTAAAGGGAAGATCCTTCAGCCCTGTTGTCTGGAAGGTAGTTACCACAGACGCCAGCCTGGCAGGCTGGGGGGCGGTCTTCGAGGGGTTCTCTCGCCAGGGAACTTGGGTGAAAACAGAGAGGCAGCTCCCCATCAATATCTTGGAGATCAGAGCTGCTCGCCTAGCCCTTCTGGCATGGACCTCCAGATTACAGGGGTTCCCGGTGAGAATCCAGTCAGACAATGCCACAGCGGTGGCATACATAAACCACCAAGGGGGAACCAGGAGTCAGGCCGCTCAGAGGGAGGTGAGCTTGATTTTTCAGTGGGCAGAGGTTCATGTACCCTGCATTTCGGCGATATTCATTCCCGGAGTGGACAACCTGCAGGCAGACTTCTTAAGTCGCCAGAGTCTGTTGCCAGGGGAGTGGTCTCTGCATCCCCAGGTCTTTCAGACAATCTGCCAGAGGTGGGGAATGCCAGACGTAGATATAATGGCATCCAGGTTCAACAAGAAACTAGACAGGTTCGTGTCTCGAGCGAGGGACCTTATAGCCTGCGGAACCGATGCGTTGGTTTGCCCTTGGCATCAATTCAAACTTCTATATGCATTCCCTCCGCTACAGTTACTTCCTCGCCTGTTGCGCAGGATCAGAGTGGAGCACAAGCCGGTCATTCTAGTAGCTCCAGCTTGGCCCCGGAGGACATGGTACTCACTAGTCCTGAAGATGGCAGTGGGAGACCCTTGGACTCTTCCTCTACGACCAGACCTACTCTCACAAGGCCCGATCCTCCACCCTACATTACAACGTCTAAATTTGATGGCCTGGAGGCTGAATCCCTGATTCTCAGGGGTAGAGGTCTGTCTAGGCAGGTAATTCCTACCCTGATTAGGGCTAGAAAGCCGGCCTCCAGGGTGATTTATTACAGGGTGTGGAGGAACTACGTATGCTGGTGTGAATCCAAAAGATGGAATTCCCGCAAATATACCATTGATAGGGTGTTAAGTTTTCTCCAGCTAGGAGTGGATAAAGGCCTGGCATTAAGCACAATCAAGGGACAGATTTCAGCTCTGTCAGTGTGGTTTCAGAGGCCGCTGGCCACCCACTCGCTGGTAAAGACCTTCATACAGGGGGTCTTGCGTATTAATCCTCCTGTCAAGTCACCAATTTGTCCATGGGACTTAAATCTTGTCCTGTCCACTCTACAGAAACAACCCTTTGAGC